>APFE031241537.1:6995-54809 GCA_000404065.3 Pinus taeda | reverse complement strand
TATCTGAATTATGATCCCATGCCACTAACTTTGCTTCTGTGTCTAATAAACCAGCATAAATGATACATTTCATTGTTTCAAAATGTGGGTTATTGGGATTTTCCTCCATCAATTGTCTTTGAGCTTCTACAGAATGGTTCCCCCCAAGCACATAATAATTGATTTCAAAACACTTTGACTTATCAAATGTTTCTTTGTTGGGAACTTGAATTGGATCAACAAGAAGCACATAACTAACCACATGAGCATATGGATTGTCACTCATCAATGCCTTCAAGTTGTGAACATGCAAATGATGTGGCTTTCTGATTTGATATTGACATTGTCCTTCACTTGCCTTATAGATTTTTCTGACATGAAGCTGAAATGTACGACCACCCTCAATTAAGTTTCCCTTTGTCAAATTCTATCGAATGGAATTTTGTTTTGTTTTGATAATTCCATCCTCTAAATCAGCTCCTGGTGTAATGATTTCTCTGCTTTCTTTTGAAGTTCCACTAGGTTCTTGACTATTGGTAATGACTACTTCAAAATCTTTAACTTTACTTTTCTTCCTCATAACATTCAAATCATTAACTATAACAAATTTATTCTTGGGCATTGTTATTTTTGGTCTTTTAGGGCTCTTCTCAGTTTCAATGTCATCTTCAGTGACGGTAACATATTCTTCACTGTCAGTTTCAACTTCATCGTCTTCAAAAGTAACTTGTCTACCCTTGCTAGATTTATCCGCTAGAGGCCTTTTTATCTGATCCCTTGGATGTAGTTTTGTAGCATCATCAATTACTACATTTTTCTTGTTTGCCATATCTTCTTCTGACACTAAGTAAAAACTGCTGACAACTTTCATAATATAATGCTCTATGAAATGAATGTCTCCCAAACTAATTGAACAACTTTCAACAAAATTTTGTCAGACAAATATCATATGTCAATGAAAACAAAGTTAAAAAAATATAGTGAGACAGTTACAAGAACGCAAAATAAAAATATTTACGATATTTTGTTTCATCTCATTTACGATTTGTTTACACAACTTTGTAGATACCTCTCTCGTGTCATACAATGAATATGATAACTAGTATTTAATCATTTCATGTGACTTGGGGGGTTTTGTAAGTATATAAACAACTTCATTGTCTGGTACCGAACACATGTCTATGACTCTTCCCATCACTTCATAAATTCCATTATCATTCGCCATATCAATATATAGTTATATATTCACATTTTGGCTCTCTTTCTTTCACATACCAAATTCTTGATGGAAGTTTCACTTCTTTTGGATTCTTCCAGTATGAAATCATCTTCTTATCATTTGAAGCACTTGAAAGATTTGTAGCCATCAGTTCAGGTGGAGTTCGATCACCAATGTTTTTTTAAGATCCACCTTTAAGAGTCTTTGGTCCAGAAAGATTCACAGAAATCTTCTTTGATGTCATTTTCCTGAAAAAAAGAAACACATAAATTAGTAAATAATGAAAACATATTAACTTTGATCATCATTTACATCTATTAAATTTTTTAATAAACAACCCTACCGTACTGATACCAGGAATACACAAACTAATAAAAGTATTGTACCCATATATCATGCACTACCCTGCAAAATATATCACATTCTTAATATATTTCGTTACCTTATTAATAGAGGTAAAACTAGAGTCAAAATCACAATATTAAAATAGTAAGTAAATTTAAGATATATATATTTTACATTAGTTAAAATTATATCATAAATTTTTAATTTGTATAATCCATACTATTAGATCAGATCATTGAAATTAAAAAAATATTAATACAAATTTTCTTAGTATTAATATATCGCCCTGCCACAACACCCCCCGCGCCACCTCGGCGGCCTACCCGCTCGTGGCGGTGCGTGGACAGGACCATCGGGGCGGTGCGGGGTGGTGAGGAGAGGTACTGCAGCCCCACCCACGCCCACCCCCAGTGGCCGCTGGCCACCACCCGTACGCACCATGGCGGCTGCCTGCCACTCGCGCCACCCGGCGACTCGCCTACTCGCGGGTGGGTGAGGCAGGCCATCGGCGCGTGGCGTGGGGAGCGGATGGGGTTTTCGCAAGGACCCGTGCCACCAACTGGATAGCCCACCAGGCTGCAGTGCTGGGGGCGGCTGCTGCCCGCCCACCCCCGCCACCTAGTGGCCCGCCTCTTGGGGTGACGGGGGCGACTAGTTGGCTTAGTCGCCCCACCACCCGCATTAGGTAGACATAAGTCGACTCGCCCCAACGGAGTAGCGGGGCCACAGACTCCCCCGAGCCACCCCCGGGTCGAGCCCGCCCGCTCGCGGTGATTCTTGACAACCCTAGGGTGTTACTTGGGCGGCGCCGGCTGGTGGCAGGGGGGACTCAACCCCGCGCGCACTCCACTCGATAGCCCGCGGGTAGTATTTAGGAAAAGATCAAAACCTTCTAAAAAAGTAGTGTGTTTCATTTGTGGTAAAGAAGGTCATTATGCTAACATTGCAGAGAAAGAAAAGACAAGAAACAGATGAAGATAATGGATATCTTTTGTACAATCCATGATCCATAGGATTGGGATCTCATATCCCACTCCGATGGAGAATATTTTGAAGTTTCAAGTTCTTCTTCAGAATCTTCAGATAGTGAAATTCCTGAAATCAAGAAATTAACGATTGATTCGAATCATCTGACTCTGATGAAACATTCATTCCCGATATTAAAATGTTCAGTGTAAATTCTTTAGGAGATATGCAAGCAAAGATTGCAGCAGTCAAAGCTGATCTAGCACAGTTAGATCCAGTTCAGTTTACAACAAGAAGAATATTGACCGAAAAACTTGAGAATCTTGAGAAACAAATGCCATCTAAAAAGAAAGAAAGATTTTCAGAAGAAGAGAGAGATGATGATGGCTTCATCGAAAAAGAGTTTGATTCAATGTTCAGACCTTTGCAGATTTCTGTATCTCCAAGTATGAATCAAATTGATGCTCTTAAGAAGAAGATCACAGATTTGGAATCTTCAATTCATCATACAAGGTCAAAAATGATACAGTTGTCATCCAAGCTTCAATTACTTATTTCTGATTATGATGATTGTAATTCTAAATTAACAAGTTTACTGATGAAAAATGTCCTAGTTATTGAAGAGATATCCCCAAAGAAAAATGTTGAGTTGTTTAATGTTATGGGCATTGGAGATAGAGTGGTTATTCCAATAAGAATTAAAGTCCCTAGCATTAAAGCTTTTACTTTCGATGCTCAAATAGATTCTGGTGCTATGAGTAGCTGCTGCAAATACAAGGCCATATCACATTATTATTGGCAACCTACTAAACTCCAATTCAAGGCTATCACTGGTGATTTAATGGAAATAAGTCATATAGCTCCTGAGTTTCCTATTTTCTTAAATGATGTACAGGTTTTTGTCACTTTGTATAGTTTTGATACTAGTGCTGATATTTTGCTAGGACAAGACTTTCTGAAGAAATATTTGCTAGTCACTTTTGGGCAAGATTATGTTGTATTCTCCACCACTGTTGGTCCTATCACAGTCCCTGCTTCCAGTGACTACAAAATCAATGTGTACCCTGAAGATGAAGATCCTCTCCAGCATAGTTTGCAAGATCTAACCAAGATTAATAAGATTGTCAAAAATGCAGAGTTACATGGTCCCAAGACCTTGCAATAGATTTATGATAAACTCTGTGCAGATTGCACTTCCAGTAGGCCAGATGCCTTTTGGGTAAGAGAAAAGTTGTTGCACTACCTTACAAAGAAGGATATGTTCCTCGACCACAAAAAGCTAGTGCAAATCATATGAGTCCCAAAGAGCAAGAATTGTGCAAAGCAGAAATTGAACAGCTATTAGAACATAAGCTTATTGAGCCCTATAAGAGTCCTTGGGCTTGCCCAGCGTTTTACGTCAATAAATACAGTGAGTAGAAAAGGGGTAAGAAAAGACTTGTGATTAATTATATAGCCTTGAATTATGCGCTTCTTCCTATCCGATATCCTCTGCCTAACAAGGAATTGTTACTTGCTAAGATTGCTAATGCTAATGTGTTTAGCAAGTTTGATCTTAAAAGTGGATTTTGGCATATTGGTATTATTCCTGCTGACAGATATAAAATAGCTTTCACTGTTATTCATGGCCAATATCAATGGACTGTGATGCCCTTTGGTCTGAAAAATGCTCCATCTGAATTCCAGAAAAGGATGGAAGATATTTTTAGTGGGGTAGAGTACATTATTATATATATTGATGATTTACTTGTATTTAGTAGAGATGTAAATATGCATAAGGTCCATTTAGAACAATTCTACCAACTTGTATATAAGCATGGCTTAGTACTTTCAGACACAGAAGAAAAGTTTCAGGTTGGTAAAGTTAAGATTGACTACTTGGGTTTACACATAGAGAAAGGACATGTAGAACTTCAACCACATGTGCTAACCCATCTATTGAAGTTTCCTGATGTTATTACTGATGTGAAGACACTGCAAAGATTTCTCGGATGTCTGAATTATATAAGGAAATTTTATGCTAAGCAATCATAGGACACAAACATACTGCAGAACAGACTAAAGAAGAAAAGTGTCAGTTGGACAGATGAGATGACATCAACAATAATTAGTATTAAGAGTAAGATTAATGATTTGCCAAAACTTAAGCTTCCTGATACTAATCTTCCTTTTATACTTGAGACAGATGCTTCTTATCACACTTGGGTTGCAATCTTGTTACAAAAGCATGGAAGAAAAGAATTGGTTTGTGCCTATGCCTCAGGATCTTTTGATGACACAGAGAAAAAATATCCTTCTTCTCATAAGGAAATGCTTGCAGTAAAGAGAGGAATAAAGAGATTTCACTTGTTCTTGAAGAGTGTTAAATTCATTGTCAGAACAGATTTAAAGCATATGAAACAGATGCTGGCAAACAAAAGATTGCTAGAACATGGCAGTACCAGAGTGCTGAGGTGGGCACTATGTCTTGAAGGTTTTGATTTTGACATTGTTTACAAGTTTGGTGCTCAAAAGTATCTTGCTGACATGCTTACCAGAGAAGGTGCTCAAGAAATCAAAGAGATCAAGATGTTCAGACCGCTTCACTAGCATGAGGCTTCTACAAGTCAGTCCAGTCATGTCAAGTCTAGTAGAGTCAAGTATGTCACGGTCTGTAGTAACTGTCACTATGAGTTTTGTCTAGAATATCTTTCAAGACAAATCCTATTCTTACCATTATTCCTAAGACAAATCATTTTGCAAAAATGGTTTGATTTGAAGAGTCTAGATGGTCATACACAAAAGAGTTACCATATAGAATTAGGCCATGGCATGTTTATTATGCATTGTCTAGAGAACCTGATCCTGTTTATTTCGGATGCATGCAAAATACTGACTGGACATGGTCAGACTATTTCTCTATTCATCAGAGAGCTAGGATACATGGTTCAATTAAGGTCATATATTATGCAGTAGCTATAGACCCTGCTAACAATTGGCGGAGTCCATGGTTTAAACTACTTTTGTTTAGGTATATGCCCAGAGCTAAACATATTTTTGATAGGACTTTTGCTGAGTTTGTCAGAATTCTCCATTGGGAAATGCATGTAGCTGTCCAGAATGATTTTGTCATAGAGTTTGAATTCATCCACCGACACACAATTGTCATTCTAAATGAAGAAGATGAGTCCTTTAAGCTTTCCATCAGATTTAGAGGGTTGATATCAGTAGTGAGCAAGAAAGGCCTCTATTCATGTACACATTTCCATTCTTTTGTTGTACCAGAGATGCCGCACCTTATTAGCGAGATGAATCTATACCATCGAAGTGCTTGCCCCAGACAATGAAGAACAAATTAATGCATTGGTAGAACTTGACCAGATCAAACTTGGTCATAATGAACCAGCTGTCCCAGATACTCATGCACATGATTATGATGACAGAGCTAACAGTGACTGATTGAAAGGATCACTCAAATGAAATCCTTTCGTATCTTGCTTTATTTGTACATATATTGTTTTCTGGTTTCCGTGGGATTTAGTCCAAATAAAATATCCACTGTGTAATTACTTTTGTAAAAGAGCCGATGTCCTAGATTCCGGCCATCTTTCCATTTTAGATATGTCATGATTCGGTCCCCATATGGCCAAGCCTCCAAGGGACGAGATAACAAGTGGTTTTCCCCACTTGCCCGAATCTTTAGAACTGTTCATCATTTTCTGTACATGGTCATTTCACGATAGACATCTTGCATGATGGTCTAGCCGAAAGTATGATTCTTTGGGTTTCAAGTTCCCGGTAAAATTTTCACCGGGTGACCTACTAGGATATTATAAATATTAGCATTGTAAGCTCATTGGGCACACAAAGAATTTTGAGAGTTTTAGAGAGTCTGAGAAGTTTGAGTCTGAGTGAAGTCTCCCTGCTCTGCATCTGCGAGAACTTTTCTCGATCTGCTTGCACCACAAAGTTTAACTCTATAGTCTGTAATATCAGTTTGCGTCCATTGAGTCTGTTTAAGTCCTTTGAGTCTGTTTGAGACAAGATCTCCCTGCTCTGCATCTGCGAGAATTTTTCTCGATCTGCTTGCATCACGAAGTGATATTCTCATATCTGTTGTCTGTAATCATCTGAGAAGCTAATATAAACTGAGCATAATGTATTCATGTGATGAGTTATTTTGGTATAAATAAATCCAAAAATGAAGATGTTCTCTATGATGAAAAAGTGTTAGTACAAGAGTTTGAACCACAACCAAATTGGACATTGCCAGAGATTGATGTTGATAAGCTTTATAAAATGCATGTTTTCCAGTTTCGAGTTGCTCAGTTATTTAGATTTACATCTGTGAATATTCCTATTTCTACTGGCCAGTTTGTATATCGAATCCCTCTGATACAACAAGAAAATATCGAATGGGGTTTGGAAAATGGTTATAGATGTATCCATATAGGTATCATACAATTTGGAATTAACCCACTATTCCGTCCTGGTCTAAATACTTCATGCTTGACATGTGCCCTTGATACCAGAATGAATAATTTCAATGATGCTTTATTAGGAGGATTCCAAAGTCCTCTTAATAATGGCCTGTCTGGTCATCTGTTATTCCCAGATATCAAGTTTCATTAACAGACCCTTATATCAATGAATTCTTGAATGCTTATATTCAGTTTTATGGCTTTGATGTTGCCCCACAGTCACAAATTGCTCAGCTCCATGCTTCTATATGCCTCAGATTTGTTTCAACCTCCATGCCTCCTCTCAATCCGAAGTTAGCCGATAGAGCTTTAAAAGAAGGAGTTATTGTTGGCCCTGGTAACACTGCTCCCTTACAAATTTGTTTTGCAGAATGTACTCTTCCCAATGAATGGAATAGTACTTACATTCCACTTTCACAGAAATATCCTCAACTGCAAACATCTAAAGTTCCACAGCAGTTGTCTCTCATCCAACATCCTGACGGATCCTCTGGTCTTAAATTTACCACTCCTTCACTTACAAGATCCAAGTCATCCTTGCCTAGATCCACATTCTTGGGTGATAGGAATCCACATATACCCTCTGTTCCCAGAAGTTTATCATCAAGACATATTGCTCCAAGAGAAGATCATAGAAGGTCTACCTCTCATAAACCTGATAATTGTTAGTTTTGCGTTCCATCTTCATCTTCTACATTCTAGACAAAAGATTCCCCTAGCTCTGAAGTCTTTATACCTGATATTAAAAGTTTCTCACTTCCTAGAGCTCAGTCGGAAGTCACTGCAAAAATACAAGAAAGATATCTAGAATTTGGAAATTCTAGAAGGACATTTAGCAATGGAACAAAGAAAGCAGATTTCCAATGGTTATCTATGAGAGCAAGTTTTGATCCAGATCAAAACGAAAATGAAAAGTTTCATAATTATACAAATTACCAAATAGTTTGTATGCTTCAAAATATTGATGATATAGCTAGAGATGTTCTAGAAATTAAAGAACACATAAAAAAGATGCATATTGGTTATATTGAGACGTTGGGGACCCAAGATGCACACGCAGAAAAGTTAAATAATATTCAGTCAAATATGGGTATCATCTCTAAGTCTTTAGAACATCTTACAAATGCACTCCCCACTCCTGCTTCTCCACCTCACTATAGAGAAGTAGATGTCTCAAGTTCAAGGTTGAAATTCTCCTCCAGTTCTGATGCACCAAAGCATATATTTTTTAAGGGGGTGGAGAATATAGATAAAGTCAGACTTCAGAAAATCCAGAAAGGAATCAATATGGCTAGAGAAAAGACAGAGTTGATGAAGAATAGACTAGCTGACCTTTCTTCTGTTGAAAGTATAAGATTACCTAAGAACTATGTCAGCCTTAGTTCTTTAATAAAACAAAATGGCCAACCATTTGCTCCTACAATAATGGCCATGTCAGGACTAACTAGTGAACAAACACAAGGTGAATCAAGTTCTAAAAGAGATAGCAGTGATTCTTTTTTCTTTTCTAACAAAGGGAAAAGAGGTGCTGGTGATACCTATGCACATGAAGCATCAACATCAAGCCCGTTCAGCAGATATACTGAAAATCTGCAATCTACACCTATAAGGCTAGACAATCCTGCTTCGAGAGGCTATGGAAACTCATTGTTAATAAATATTGATTGCCTTGACTATAATGAAGTAATTGTTGTATTGCATAATTTCCATGCTTGGGCACTACAGAGAAAAGCTGAAGCCAAAGTATCATGGTCTGATATAGTCACTCAAATTGTATGGTCTTTTACTGGCATACTAAAGCAATGGTGGGAAAGGCTTGCAAAAGAAGAGAAAGACCAAGTAGTTGAACATAGCACTGATCCATTAAGAGCACTGTTTGAAGCTTTAAAACATGAATTTGTTGGATTAGTCCCTGAAGACTCAGCCCATCTTCACAACCGCTTCTCTCCCAGAAGTTATGCAACATTGATTATTTGCAAGAGTATTTTTGTGTTATGCAGAAACTTTTATATCAAGCTAGTGATCCACATAATGTTGCCTATTTGAGGTATTACATTCAATCTATGCCTGGTAAAATTCCTGATCTAATTAATCAGTACATAACAAATCATAAAGTGAATTTGGAAGGACAATCATTTGCAGCTATTCACCAATTGATTGTCACAATCTTGCAGAAAGAATGTGCAGAAAGCAAAGCTAAGAAGAATTTTTCAAAACAGATGCACTTTAGCACAAAGCTTTGCAACAATTTCAAAGAAACCTATAATTTTGGTTGTCATAAGAAAAGTGAAAGAAAGGTTTCTACAAAGACAAAGTTTGATAACTCCTGCTCCTGCAAGACTGATAAATACTTTCCTAGAAAGAAAAAATACTTTCCTTCCCAAAGGTCGTTTAAAGGAAGGAGGGTAGTATTTAGGAAAATATCAAAACCTTCTAAAAAGTAGTGTGTTTCATTTGTGGTAAAGAAGGTCATTATGCTAACACTTGCAGAGAAAGAAAAGACAAGAAACAGATGAAGATAATGGGTATCTTTTCTACAATCCATGATCCACAGGATTGGGATCTCATATCCCACTCTGATGGAGAATATTTTGAAGTTTCAAGTTCTTCTTCAGAATCTTCAGATAGTGAAGTTCCTGAAATCAGGAAATTAACGATTGATTCAGAATCATCTGATTTTGATGAAACATTCATTCTTGATATTAAAATGTTCAGTGTAAATTCTTCAGGAGATATACAAGCAAAGATTGCAGCAATCAAAGCTGATCTAGCACAGTTAGATCCAGTTCATTTTACAGCAAGAAGAAGATTGACTGAAAAACTTAAGAATCTTGAGAAACAAATGCCATCTAAAAAGAAAGAAAGATTTTCAGACGCAGAGAGAGATGATGATGACTTCATCGAAAAAGAGTTTGATTCAATGTTCAGACCTTTGAAGATTTCCATATCTCCAGGTATGAATCAAATTGATGCTCTTAAGAAGAAGATCACAGATTTGGAATCTTCAATTCATCATACAAGGTCAAAAATGATACAGTTGTCATCCAAGCTTCAATTACTTATTTCTGATTATGATGATTGTAATTCTAAATTAACAAGTTTACTGATGAAAAATGTCCCAGTTATTGAAGAGATATCCCCAAAGAAAATGTTGAGCTGTTTGTTGTTATGGGAATTGGAGATAGAGTGGTTATTCCAATAAGAATTAAAGTCCCTAGCATTAAAGCTTATACTTTGGATGCTCAAATAGATTCTGGTGCTATGAGTAGCTGCTGCAAATACAAAGCCATTCCACATTATTATTGGCAACCTACTAAACTCCAATTCAGGGCTATCACTGGTGATTTAATGGAAATAAGTCATATAGCTCTTGAGTTTCCTATTTTCTTGAATGATGTACAAGTTTTTTTCACTTTGTATAGTTTTGATACTGGTGCTGACATTTTGCTAGGACAAGACTTTCTGAAGAAATATTTGCCAGTCACTTTTGGGCAAGATTATGTTGTATTCTCCACCACTATTGGTCCTATCATAGTCCCTGCTTCCAGTGACTACAAAATCAATGTGCAGCCTGAAGATGAAGATCCTCTCTAGCATAGTCTGCAAGGTCTAACCAAGATTAATAAGATTGTCAAAAATGCAAAGTTACATGGTCCCAAGACCTTGCAACAGATCTCTGATAAACTCCATGCAGATTGCACTTCCAGTAGGCTAGATGCCTTTTTGGTAAGAGAAAAGTATTTTGTTGCACTACCTTACAAAGAAGGATATGTTCCTCGGCCACAAAAAGCTAGTGCAAATCATATGAGTCCCAAAGAGCAAGAATTGTGCAAAGCAAAAACTGAACAGCTGTTAAAACATAAGCTTATTGAACCCTGTAAGAGTCCTTGGGCTTGCCCTGCTTTTTACGTCAATAAATACAGTGAGTAGAAAATAGGTAAGAAAAGACCTGTGATTAATTATATAGCCTTTAATGATGCGCTTCTTCCTATCCAATATCCTCTGCCTAACAAGGAATTATTACTTGCTAAGATTGCTAATGCTAATGTGTTTAGCAAGTTTGATCTTAAAAATGGATTTTGGTAGATTAGTATTATTCCTGCTGATAGATATAAAACAGCTTTCACTGTTCCTCATGGCCAATATCAATGGACTGTGATGCCCTTTGGTCTAAAAAATGCTCCATCTAAATTCCAAAAAAGGATGGAAGATATTTTTAGTGGGGTAGAGTACATTATTATATATATTGATGATTTACTTGTATTTAGTAGAGATGTAAATATGCACAAGGTCCATTTAGAACAATTCTACCAACTTGTATATAAGCATGGCTTAGTACTTTCAGACACAGAAGAGAAGTTTCAGATTGGGAAAGTTAAGATTGACTACTTTGGTTTACACATAGAGAAAGGACATGTAGAACTTCAGCCACATATGCTAACCCATCTATTGAAGTTTCCTGATGTTATTACTGATGTGAAGACACTGCAAAGATTTCTCTGATGTCTGAATTATATAAGGAAATTTTATGCTAAGCAATCAGAGGACACAAACATACTGGAGAACAAACTAAAGAAGAAAAGTGCCAGTTGGACAGATGAGATGACAACAACAGTAATTATTATTAAGATTAAGATTAATGATTTGCCAAAACTTAAGCTTCCTGATACTAATCTTCCTTTTGTACTTGAGACATATGCTTCTTATCACACTTGGGCTGCAGTCTTGTTACAAAAGCATGGAAGAAAAGAATTGGTTTGTGCCTATGCCTCAACATCTTTTGATGATGACATAGAGAAAAAATATCCTTCTTCTCATAAGGAAATACTTGCAGTAAAGAGAGGAATAAAGAGATTTCACTTGTTCTTGAAGAGTGTTAAATTCATTGTCAGAACAGATTTAAAGCATATGAAACAGATGCTGGCAAACAAAAGATTGCTAGAACAGGGCAGTACCAGAGTGCTGAGGTGGGCACTATGGCTTGAAGGTTTTGATTTTGAAATTGTTTACAAGTCTGGTGCAGAAAATTATCTTGTTGACATGCTTACCAAAGAAGGTGCTCAAGAAATCAAAGAGATCAAGATGTTCAGACCGCTTCACCAGCATGAGGCTTCTACAAGTCAGTCCAGTCATGTCAAGTCTAGTAGAGTCAAGTATGTCATGGTCTGTAGTAACTGTCACTATGAGTTTTGTCTAGAATGTCTTTCAAGACAAATCCTAGTCTTACCATTATGCCTAAGACAAATCATTTTGCAAAAATGGTTTGACTCTGAAGATTCTAGATGCTCATACACGAAAGAGTTACCATATACAATTAGGCCATGGCATGTTTAATATGCATTGTCTAAAGAACCTGATCCTCTTTATTTCGGAGTCGCCCCGCCACCCCATAGGCAAGCGGGCCGCTGGGGTGGCGCAGGGGGGTTGCCGCCTCATCGCCCTAACCTGTAGGCTCATTTGGCCCCTAACCTTGCGGGCGGGCGGGCCATCCATGCTCATCGCCCCTAACCTACAAGCTCATTTGGCCGTCGTGAGCATTACCGGGCCCGTTTGGCCGTCGTGAGCTTTACTAGGCCCACCATGCTCACAGTGGACATAGTAGGTAGATTTAGCTCACAAAAAGTTTTAATTAAAAAAATAAATAAATAAAAATAAATAAAATATATATATATTCTTCATTAAACTTATTTAATATTAACATTTGCAAGGAAAAAATTTTAACTAACCTTTCAATTGCGAGAATTCTCCGTTGAATATATTGTTGATAACAATGTAGCTGCTCCACAAATTCACTCCAAGTCTTTAAATGAACCTCATAAAACCTTGATGTGATGTGAATAATAATGATAATGGAATTTATTATATAGGTGAAATTACAGAGATGTTTTACCATACAGTTAATGTGGGATTAATTTGTTTTAAAAAAAATTTAACATGTTAATTTTTTTATGGTGACAAAGGAAACTATGATAAAACAAATATTATGGAATTGTTTTACAACGGGGTGAATGTGGGATTAATTTGTTTAGAATGTATTATAAAAATTAAAAAAAACATTCAATTGTTTAATAAATATTATATACCTTAATTATTAAAATAATTTAGGTAAAAGTTGTAGTTTACAATTTTAACTTTAAAGATTTATTTCATAAAAGAAATTAGTTTACATTTTCAATAAATTGTAAATAAAATAATGAAGGGAAATAAATCTAACAAACTTTTTGGAGGGAAAATTTCATCCTCTAAGCTATATAATATCTTTAGAAGACTCTGCATTTGTATCAATCAACCTCTTCTATTTGAAAGGGATGGATTGTCCTGATAGTGAAGTTTCAATTTGTACAGCATCAACATCTTCATCGCATAACAACTTTATTCATATTGGTGAATATAGTGGGAATTCTTCCACTATGAATAGAAAGTCAATTCTTCCACTTAGTCCTAATCCTAAGGACTATGAGAGCAACATTGATGAAAGAGGATATGGAGAATTTCAAATAAATAAAAAGTCATAGATTCGACTTAGTCCTAATTCGAAGGACTATGAGAGTAACAGTGATGAAGATCATGATGACAAATTTCAAAAGAATGGAGTGTCACAGTGTCCACTTACTCCTAATTCTATGGACTATGAGAGTAGCAGTGATGAAGATCATGATGATGAATTTCAAAAGAAAGGAGTGTCACGGTGTCCACTTGGTCCTAATTCTAAGGACTATGAGAGCAATAGTGATGAAGAGCGTGATGATGATGTTCAAAAGAATGGAGTGTCATGGTGTTCACTTAGTCCTTATTCTAAGGACTATGAGAGCAGCAGCGCTGAAGAGCGTGATGACGAATTTCAAAAGAATGGAATGTCACGGTGTCCACTTAGTCCTAATTCTAAGGACTATGAGAGCAGCAACAATCAAGAGCATGATGACGAATTTCAAAAGAATGGAGTGTCACGATGTCCACTTAGTCCTAATTCTAAGGACTATGAGAGCAACAATGATGAATAACATAATGATGAATTTCAAAGGAATGGGTGTTAAGGTGTTCCCTTAGTCCTAATTTTAAGGACTCTGAGAGCAGCAGTGATGAAGAGCGTGATGATGAATTTCAAAAGAATGGAGTGTCACATTGTGCTCTTAGTCCTAATTCTACAGACTATGAAAGCAACAGTGATGAAGAGCAAGATGATGAATTTCAAAAGAATGCAGTGTCATGATGTTCTCTTAGTCCTAATTCTAAGGACTATGAGGGCAGTTGTGATGAAGGACAGGGTGATGCACTTAGTCCTTAATTCTAATGAGTATAAAGGTAGCAGTGACAAAAGACAGGATGTAGCATTTTCAATAAGTAAACAATCACATTTTTGACATAGTCCTAATTCTATGGAATATGAGAGCAGCACTAACAATGCACATGAGGAAGAATATCCAATAAACATCGAGTCAAATTTTCCATTCAGTCCGAATTCTAAGGACTATGACAGTAGCACTAAAAAAGGGGAAGATGAAGAATATCCTCCAAGTCAGTATTTGAAAAGCATAGCTGATCAGAGTGTGGATAAAATTCCTATTAATGATGATGAAAATCCTTATACAAATGATGATCCAATTATGGAGATGTTTCCAGAAATATTGTATCAAGGAGTAGGAGCAAACCTTTTCGTATCAATGCAAGATGTTCTAGTTATACAAGGGGTGGAGCAGAATATCTAGAGAGAAGAAGTTCTATCAACGCTCTCATTTCAAGTGAATGTTGTTAAAAAAATTGGTTGAAACATATGGATTTCAAATTTGCATTAGAGAGTGAGGACCAAGGGGCGGAGAATAAGGGGAGGAATGGAGGTCGGGCGATCACGTGAAGCTAACTAGGGTTTGTTGCAACCTGCAAAATTTGCGTGTTTGTCAGCGGGTTTGGCCTCTGCTCCACAAGGAAGGGCGCTGGGTGGGGTCGGTATGGAGTCAGAGCGCGGGGGGGGAGAGATCCCCTCCTTCAAAGCAGCTGTAACGGGGGAAAACAGGAAGGAGAAACAGAGTGTAGAAGGCCAATCAACTGAAGGAGAAACTTCAGAAGCGGGAATGCAAAGGAGATCAGGATTCCAAAGCAAGTGCCTTCCAAGGACCTCGAGCAGACCCAGGTTTGTAATACCTCCTAATAAACTAGAAAATTACAGAAGCCATATGCGTGACTATGCATTGATATGTAAGTTTATAGGATACTGGCCTGCTGAAAAGGATCTCATGAGATGGATCTATCAGAGGTGGAAACCAAAAGGACATGTGGATGTCAAATTAGGAGCAAAAGGGTTCTTCACTGTAATATTCTCCAACCTAGAAGATAGAAGAAGAGTCTTTGAAGAAGGACCTTATTTCATGAACAACGCTGGCCTGTTCATGAGAGAATGGGTTGACTGTTACAACCCAGATAAGGAAACAATGTTAGCTGCTCCGATCTGGATCAGACTCTTTGGTTTGCCATCTGAATTCTGGGAACCAAATATCTTGAAAGGCATAGGAAACACTATAGGTTCCTTTGTGAAAGTTGCGGAAACAACAAAGAGAGGGAAGTTCAACTCCTATGCCAGAATCTGTGCTTACATGAATATCACAGAACCTCTCCTAGACACGATTGAACTGGAATATCATGATGAACTATGGCATCAACCAATAGACTATGAACATATACCATTCCGCTGTCGTAGATGCCATGAGTATGGTCATCTGTTTAAAGAATGCCCCATTACGCTAGCTGAGAAGGAAAAGGAAGCAGAACGTAACAGCAACAATAATACAAAGAGAACAGAGGAAGAAAGAACGGATTTCAGAGAAGTTCCAAGAAGAAGAGGTAAAGTAAATAAACAGATGCAAAAGGGTAACTCGAAAGAAGCCAAGAAAACAGAATCTCAAAACATGTTCAAAGCCTTACAGGAAGAAGAGCTGGAGGTAGTGGAGAGCGAAGAAGAAGAAATGGAAGGAATAGAGATCATAACGGAAAAACCGAGCAAGGAGACAGAGAACAGGGACAACGACCAGAGGGATGTGACCACAAATGCCACCCAAGAGGACCAAGGAAACATGGAAATAGATCCAAAGAAGACAAAAGGAGAAGAGGAAGAACAAGTCATGGCGAGACTTCTTCAGGAATGGAAAAGGCTTGATGAAAGATTCATCCCCGAGGAGCAAAAACAAAAATACAAAGAAGCATTTCAAAGTTACAAAGCAAAGAAAAGACTACCGGAAGAGAAGGAAAATCAACAACCGGAGAATCAGGAAACGCAGAGCATAGGAGCGGGCAGCACTGGCAAGGGAGGTAAAAAAAGAGGGAGAAAAACCTTGGGGGAAATGATTCAAGAAGTGGGCGAAACGCTTGTCAACTCTGGAAGAGTGATTCCTCTGTCTGAGGTCTTTCAATCACCCCCAAAATTGTTACGATGATTATTACAACCTGGAATATTCGAGGCCTCAATAGCAGAGGCAAACAAAGGTATTTGAATGAACGACTGAAAAAGGAGAAACCTAGTGTAATGATAATTCAGGAAACAAAAATAAGTACAGAGAAAATGAGAGAAATTCTGAACAAAAACAGGAGCAGCTACGAAATGATGGGACTAGATGCTATTGGAAGCACTGGTGGATTAGTTTTTATCTGGAACCCAGATGAAATTCACTTCAGTAACTGGATGAGTTTCCCAAGAATATTATCTGGGACAGCAAGTATAGTTGGCACTAAGGAAGAGGTTATTATAACAGGGGTGTATGGTCCTCATATACAAAACGAAAAGGAAAACTTCTTACAAAACCTAAAAACCTTGCGATGCATCATCCCGGGAAAACAATGGATAGTCGGTGGAGATTTTAATCTGATAAAAGGACTCGATGAAAAAAGAGGAGGAAACAGAAGACCAGATAAGGTCATGGAATAGTTTGGAGACCTCATAAGGGATCATCACCTGATTGATATTCAAACCAACAATGGCAACCACACTTGGAACAATCGGGGAGGAGGCGGGAACCAAATTGCCTCTCGTCTAGATAGATTTTTAATATCAGAACAAATAATGCTAAAGGATGTTTTTATAGAGGCTACCATTCTCCCGGTAGCAGGATCGGATCATTGGCCAGTTAAACTAGAGATAGACTTAAAACAAAGACCCCCAAACAAGCCCTTCAGGTTCGAAGCCTTCTGGCTGAGAAACGAAGGATTAATGGAAAAGCTTGAAGAATGGTGGCGGGCGAGCGAGCAAAGGGGAAAAAATAAGATGCATACTTTCCAACTCAAGTTGAAGGAAATGAAGAATAAGATAAAGAAATGGAATAAGGAAGAATTCGGGAATATCATGGAAGATAAAAAGAGATTAGAATAGAGAATGGAAGAACTACAACAGATGGATATCACGGAAGGAATAGAGGAGGAGAGATCTCAAGAAGAAGGTAGAGTGCTAACCCAGTTAGAAGAAAGAAGAAAACAAGAAGAAATTTTATGGAGACAAAAATCTAGGGTCCAATGGCTCAGAGAAGGAGAGAGGAACACTAAATTTTTCCATAAAGCAATGATTCAACACAGACAAAGAAACAGAATTTTCTCTATAAAAAACCAAGAGGGACAACGGGTCGTTCAACATGAAGAAATTGAGACAGTCTTGGTAAATCATTTCAAAGCCATAATGACGGAGCCACATATTGACAGATCAGAAGCCATAGCCAAGATAGGTAGAGAAATTCCAAATGTAATAACAAGAGATCAGAACTTGGCTCTTATGAGAAAAATCACCAAGGAAGAATTGGAGGACATAGTTAGAAACATGAAAAGAAACAAAGCCCCTGGCCCAGATGGTTTTACTGTTGAATTCTTCCAAGCAGGGTGGAATTTCCTAGCTTCAGATGTTTTGGAAGTTGTTGAAGAGGCCAGAATAAACCAAAGAACGTGGCCCGGAATAAACTCAACCCTCTTAACCCTGATCCCTAAAACTAATCAGGCTGATCACGCAGATGGCTTCCATCCGATAGCCCTGTGTAATGTCATTTATAAGATTGTAGCTTCAATTATGGCACAATGATTAAAACTGATCCTACCAAGTATAATTTCCCCCGAACAAACAGGTTTTGTTGAAGGAAGACAAATACTAGATGGGCTCGTGGTAGCCCAGGAAGTCCTTCATACTCTGAAATCTAAAAAAGAGAAGGGCATGCTAATTAAACTTGATCTCTCAAAAGCCTATGACAGGCAAAGCTGGAAGTTCCTAGAAAGCATACTCAAAGCTTTTGGCTTCTGTGATCGATGGGTAAGCTGGATCATCAGTATGATCTCGACCCCAAATTTTTCAATCTTGCTGAATGGAGCGCCAACAACAACTTTCAATGCCTCAAGAGGACACAGGCAAGGGGATCCTTTATCTCCCTTTCTCTTCATAATTGCAGCTGAAGGATTAGGTAGATATTTTAAAAAAGAAGCAAGAGATGGGAAGATCCAAGGGCTTAAATTATGGGGGCATAGAACCATTGTTACTCATCAACAATTTGTAGATGACATAATGATATATTGCAAAGCCACCCTGCAAGAAGTCAAAAGGATCAAGAAATTTTAGAGATCTTTATGGAAGGTTCCGGGATGGAGGTAAATAATGACAAATCCAGAACTTTTTTCTTCAACATAGCAGAACCGGTTAAGAATCATCTAACCAGGGTCATCGGATATAGGTTAGGGGTTCTCCCTACCAAATATCTAGGAGTTATGCTGGACACATCATCTCTTAAATTAAGTAATTGGAAATATATCATAGAAAAGATCATGAAAAGGTTGAATAACTGGAACTTCCGGGCTCTGAACATTGCTTCCAGGGTGGTGCTTCTCAAAGCAACCATTCAAGCAATTCCGATATATCCTTTATTAGTCATGGCTACCCCTAAAGGAATTTGTAATAAACTAGTTGAAATTTACAGGAAGTTTCTATGGGGAGGGCCAAAGCAACAGAAGAAATGGGCCCTCTGCTCGTGGAAGAGTATAACCAAGCCCAAAGAAAAAGGCGGCTTAGGGCTCAGAGATCCCTGGACCCTAAATCAAGTCATGGCTGCTAAATTAAGATGGAGGTGGATGCAAGGAGGCCCGGACTTATGGAAAGAAATCTGGACTGTCAAATACAACATGCCTTTATCTCCAGAGGAAATTCTTAGGGATCAAAGTACTCCTCGGGGCTCGGATATCTGGAACCTATCCATCCAAGGCAGAGACTTAGTTGATCAGCATATTTTTTGGGAAATACGCGGAGGCCAGGTAGCCAGGTTTTGGGACGAAGATTGGCAGCAGCGAGGTAAAATGATGAATATACCAGGCATACAGGAAATTCACAGAGCAGGTGAGGAGACAGGCCTCTTGAAGGTTAAAGATTATTGGAACGCCACACTGGAGAATGAGGAATGGAGGGATTGGAAACCCCTGGAGGAATGGTACAGGAGTGCATCAGAAGAACAAAAATCACTGTACAAGAAGGAAATGGATTCAAGAAAAATAAAAAAGCGGGAAGGCAGAGACATCCTTCGCTGGGGTAGAGAAACAAAGGGGATATTCACAATTCATGAAGCCTATGATCTAAAAACCCAAAGCGACCTAGGAGAAGAAGAACAAAACTGGCAAAAAATCTGGAAAACAAAGTGGTGGCCGAAGATCAAGATATTCGCCTGGCTGGTTGGCAGGAAACGAATCCTAACATGGGACAGAATTCAAAAAAGAGGCTTCTCAGGCCCAGCGAGATGCTGCCTCTGTAATTTGGAAGAAGAAAACCAGGAACACCTACTTAACGGATGCAGTGTGGCTAAATTTCAGTGGAAGCAAACGGAAAACCTCTTCGCTACAATTGTCAGAAACTAGCCGGATATTTTCCAAACTCTTAGCGAATGGGGGGAAGGAGAATACCAAAGTAGAATAGTCAGAAGGGCCTGGAGCATCGCAGCAGGCTTCAATATCTGGAATTTGTGGAAGGAATGCAATAGCCGCATTTTCAAAGGAAAGGCCTCTGGCCAGGAGGAAATATGGAAGAAAACATTAAAGCAAATCAAGGAGACCATCATAGTGGAGATCTGGGCAGACGAAGACTGGAAAACCACAGACACCAAGATAGAAATCCTTAAGAAGATTAACGTAGATCAGGGGATGATATACCAACAAGGCCCTAAACAAAATTATCAATTAGCAAATCAAAGTTGTGCGGTGTTCAGAAAACCGCCGGAAGGTTTTATCAAACTAAACTGTGATGGTGCCGCAAAAGGAAATCCAGGTCCAGCGGATTTTGGGGGAATTTTCAGAAATACAGAAGGAGCGACTCAGTGGATCTACGCAGAGCATGGCGGAACAATGTCCAACAACGAGGCTGAGTTCATGGCAGTTCACCAAGGCCTCAAAATTGCCCGAAGAAACGGATACAAAAAGTTGGAAATTAAAGGCGACTCCACCTTGGTGATCAACGCAATCAGACAATTAATCCAAGGGAAAAGTTGGGAAAAAGTGGTAAAAAGTTGGCGTAGTGCTAGCACAGTCAGAGAAATAGGAGATATGCTAACTGGCATTGATGTCACTCTCACGTCGCATGTCCGACGAGAAGGAAATAAACCAGCTGACTGCTTAGCAAACTGGGGGAGCAACGAACGCAGGGCACCTATTGACGACAGCTGGACCAATCAGGAAGAGCTGGCACGATGGGACGAGCTAAATCAGCTCATTCGAAAGGATAATGATGAAGTGAACCAGGGATAATTACTCCCCTGAGCGGAGAGGGAGAGGGAGTTCAAAATATCACCAGGAGATCATTCAGAAAGGACAGAAGGGCGGCGTCCGGTACACCCCAGCAGTAATAATAAATGAAAGTGTAGTAAGTCAGGTGCGAGTCCCGAACCAAAAAATGATTCACAAACCCAAAGAAAACAATGCGGGTAGCAGAGACAAGTGTAAGCGGGAGTCCATGCATCATTTGAGCAAAGGAGAAAGAGAAGGTATAAGGAAGAAAGGAGGTAGCAGGCCCTGTAAAAGCAACTTGAGGAAGGTGACGAGTGAAGCGAAGCTCTGGAGAAGAGGCCCGAGTAATTGTCCTCAGAAAACGGATATGAGGAAGTCTCCAGCTAAAGAAGCCCAAAAGGGAAAGGTGACAGCGGAAGGAAGGCAGGATGCTGGAGTCAGGACCAAAATTACAACGGAACACACGGAGGAAAAGGTGGGAAGGCGAGTAAAAGTACCCTGTGGCAAGAATGTTGAAACAGGACAGAGCAGTAGAAGTAAGCAACGAGTTAAGGAAGAGGATGAAGGAAACCAGCAGACGAAGAGAAGGCGCGGTCGCCCCAGCCAGACCACGAGAAAAGTAGAGAGCAGTCGCAGACAAAAAAGGTACAAGCGAAGAAACAGCTCTCTTAGAGAGACAGTGAATGAGGCAGAACAGGCATTCAATCTGGATTCAAATGCTCACATTAGGAACATTATGAAAGCTATGGAGGAGAAAGTGTTGGAGGAGCCTTCCATCCCCGAAATGTATGAGTGGTCCCTTCAATTACCTGATCCGGGGCACACTCAGGGGAGGCTTTCCCTGTATCATCGGGCTCTCCACATCTTCTGGGTTTTGAAGCACCTCCTGGCAAAGGCCATGGAACAAGTTGCTGCCGAAATGGTGGAGATGGCTCAGGACACGGCGGCTGCAAAGAAAGAGGCGGCAAATGCGGAGATGCTGGTTAAGCAACAGAATGAGCTCCTCAAAGATATCAAGGCTATGCTGATGGAACAGAGGAAGGAGCGCGTTAATATCAATATAGACTGATGGATTTCATAACTGCGCTTTTGACGGGTTTTCCTCTTTTACCTGTGTCTGCCAGTTCCATGTTCTTTTGCGTTTCTGTTGGGTCGCCCTTGAGGCAGTAGTTTTAAGGTGTTTCTTTTAGTTCGCTCTATTTAGGATGAAGATAAGTTTGTGGCGATGTCCCCTTCTGGCCTCCACTGCGGCAGAAGGGCTTGTGTTTGTTTTGAATACTGTCGTAGGTTGGTGCTTTCTTTGTTATGTTCAGTAGCTCTTTTCAAACTGAACAGCAAACAGTTGAGAGCGTGAATGATGTTTGGTGGTTTAGGATCCAACAGATCTGGTTTCCCTTCAGGGCAGATTGAGGATCCTCTGTTTTGTACTTATGTTTTCCTGTAGATAATAAAATATCCCAGTTCACAAAAAAAAAAAAAAAAAAAAAAAAAAATAAGGAATTTGTTTCTCAAGCTTTATATAGAGTTTTACATCCTTGGATACTATGATCCACCTTTACAGGAATTTGAATATCTAACTTAGACACCTATTCATTCACAAAACAAACTACTTAATTACAACTTCACTGCTAGTTGTCTTTAAAAGTCCTAATACAAATAGGAGTAAAACTCCTAAAACATGCTTTCAACAACCTTATCTGGGTCTTCAATACATTCTTTAATTAGCTTCCAACCCATGTATTTGACCTTTATGATGCCTCCAACATTGTTACCAACCCTACTGATCCGTGACCTAATTGTCCAGAAACTGTCTTTGAACAACATGTGTAAAGCTGGAAAATTCTGATTTCTGCAAATAAGTAATTGAACAAGTCCATAAGAGCATCAAGCACATAAACTCTTTGTGAATCTTGAGTAGTCAAACTGATATGTGTATTAAGTAGAAAAACCACAGTTACTTACAATAACACAACTTTCCTTTTGCTAATGAAATTACCAACCCTGAAGAATTCGATTCTCAAGCTTTATATAGAGTTTTACATCCTTGGATACTATGATCCACCTTTAGAGGAATTTGAATTCCTAACTTAGACACCTATTCATTCACAAAAAAAACTACTTAATTACAACTTAACAACTAGCTGTCTTTAAAAGTCCTAATACAAATAGGAGTAAAACTCCTAAAACATGCTTCAACAACTTTATCTGGGTCTTTAATACATTCTTTAATCAGCTGCCAACCCATATCTTTAACTTTTTTGAGACTCTTCACAATATTTCCTTTACTAATGAAATTTCCACTAGGAATAACAGAAACAAAAGATAAAGAACTGATATGAGGAGGAATACTTGGCTTCTGTAAACCACTAACAAATGAACTCCAATTTGGAAGAGGTAGACCAACTTTAGATTTCAATAGGACTTGAAAAGGGTCAAGTTCTGTCAGTTTTTCTAAGGCTTCCTTTTCTAACAAAAGCTTAGAGGTAACAACTTCCCAAAATTCTTCTTTGTCTTCTTGTGATACTAGGGCTGAGGTGTCAATTACTCTCTTTTGCAAGTCTAAGATAATACCAATGAGTTCCTCTTCATTTTCTGATCTAAACAACACTTCATGAATTTTATCATCAATTTTTTTTGTCTTTGGGACTTCTTGAGAATTCAGAGAGAAAAGATTTTGAATGAGATGGAGTACCTGATATTTCTAAAAATCTTTGACTGACTCTTGAAGTAGTGTTGGGGTTGTCTCCAATGGTAGGTGGATTGGGATCAGGATTGCTTTGTGTGCATCTCCTTCTCGAAGCCACCTTTAAAACTTTGAAAATATATGGAGTCTCCAAGGTAGATTGCAACCTCGAGAAACTTTCTGAGCTCCTGCTACCTTCAGAAGTTTAGCTTCTTGATTTCGGGGATGAATAATCTTCAGTCTCCCAGCAGACGCACCAAAATGTACTTAAGCCACTAAAATGGAGTGCATTGGTATTAGTAAAAGAAGTTGTGTTATGTGAGTAGACTGTGTGTTTTTCAAAATTAATACAGAGATCCGTTTTACTACTCAAGATTCAAAAGGGGTTCGTGTCTTTGATGTTCTTATGGCCTTTTCAATTACTTATTTGCAGTGGTATGAGCTTGTGATACTTAGAATTCATTTGAAAATGCTCTAACTTCCTTCACATGCTTATAAACTGTGTTGATTCACTATGTTACTGTTTTACTTGTAAACCTAAACTCCAAGTGCCTTGACTTCCATGTTTTGCTGATCATGTTGTTTTGTTGAAGACCATTTTGATCCAACAGAATTATTTTCGAACAATAAACTTTGGTAATTGTTCACCAAGGTTTTCCTCATCCTTCATTCAGGCGAGGCTGACCACTATTGGCAAGCGAGGCTGATCAATTGAGTTTCAAAAGAGGCCAGTTTTGTCACGGGAATTCAGAAGAAAAGATGACAGAGGAGAAGAAATGTCACATATCTGGTCATTGCTTGAGAACAGAGCCTAAAAACACTGAGGTCCTAATGAGGGACAAAGTAGTTGTAGAAGCCTTCAAGAAAGCAGGGTGCTGGAAGTTTTGTAAGAAATTGTAGGGAGGGCATACCCAGGTGACAAAGGAGTTTGCACTCCATTTTAATGGCTTAAGTACAAAGGTTGGAATGCTTAATTTGTAAATTTCTCTAGAGGTCATAGCGTTGGTGACCAAAATTCCTAGGGGGAAAGAGGCCTGGTTCAAGAACTTCAGATTCAACATGGAACCATGTAAGGTGTTCCTGAAGTCACAATTTTCAGAAACTGACTTGACCAAGGCAGTTCCCAAAGACTACATCAAGGAAAGCTATACCAATTTACTCTTTAACATCAATGTTATTTCACCTGTGAAGGCATATATCAAAAGGTTTACTCATATCATTTTAAACACCTTTTACATTTTACTGGTATGATTTCTCTAGATTTGCCTTACTTCTTATTTCGAAGTATAGCTAAGATGGCAAATAAAGTACAGTTAAAGTCCCAAGGGTGTGAGAATTCCCTATTTCATCATGGCCTAATTAAATTGATAGTTTTACATGAACTCAAAACGGTCAAAAAAGATTGGTCTTCATTTTTGTTTATATGTGACTTTGGAATAGAAAAACAAGGTGAAGGTACTAGCTCTGGGGTCAAAGAAACTTCATCAATAGTTAAAAGCCTAACAGTCATTCTTGAAACTCCTAAATCTGCCAAGGGAAAGATATCTGAGCTTAGAGAAACAACAGAACAGTCAACAAGCAAACTAGTTCAAAGGAGACTTACTAGGAGCTAGATTGCAAAGGAAAAGGGAAAAAAAATGATTTCAAGAGAAGGTTCAAGCTTGAAGGATGAATTAAGTGATATCTTAAGGGCCATTGACATTATGGAATCCCCTTTGGTGCAGGCAGATGTGACAAAAGTTGATCAAAGGAAGTCAAAGAAAGTGAAATCCTCCAAAAAACTGGAATTTGAGGACGAGGTTATAGCTTTTGTTTTCAAACCTAGAAAACCCTTAAACCGACAATCCAAGAAGATGCAGGAGTCTAATGTTGAATTGGAGAGAACAGAAGAAACCTTCGTTGTTCAAGAAGAGTTATAATTACCATCTTCAAGACTTGAAGGAGACAAAAACATAGTAACAGTTCTTGCTACTCAAACGCAAAAGGCCAATTATGAAGTCATGGAAAAAAAGGTTAGAAGCCACCAACAATGAGATTGCTAAATTAAGGATGAGAGCAAGAGAACATGCTGCTGAAAAGACAAACTTCAAAAGGATGAAGGCTCTTTGGGAGGTTGAAAGGATGCCCAAATTAGAAGTAGTTAGCAGTGAACAACAATACTTTACTTGGACTATTCCTGCAATCAAAGAAGCCAAATTTGTAAGGAATATTAATACTCAGCTGAGAGCTACAAACATGGGATTGAAGAGGCAAATTAATATGTAGAAATACAACTAACCAAATCTAGAAAAGTGTCTACAACAATAATGAAACAGGGTGTTGAAAAGGGGTGGTGAAGGAGATATATCAAAAACAGTTTTGGCACATAAAAAGAGTTTTGGCATATAAAAAGAAGGACAGTTGTGAAGAAGAACATTTGATAAGGGTAAGTGGTTTTGATTTTTGGTTGAACATATCAGTCTTCATGGAATTTTGAAAAACTCCCAAACTACATATTTTTGAAGGTCGTTTTGTAAAAGAGCATACATAGCAGTTTCGTAGCGTGCTACGAAACTGCTGAAGATGATCATTTAGCACTTATGAATGCTTTCTGGAGGTAAGGTTTGATCAGTTCCTTTAAATTCATTATGATGTGGGAGAAATTGATGACCCAACTTGCACTACAAAACCGCTGAAAGTCATTGAGAGAAAACTCTGTTTTATGGTTTTAGTAGTTCACTTCATGTCCAGTTTTGGGCCAAATGCTAAAGTATTTTAGAATTATGAAAGAGGTTTCTCTTCATAAAATCTCCAACTACAATAACCTCTCTCACATTCCTCAAAAGTCTTACCAGTTGAGAGAAACAAGGCTTCCTTTGAAGCCATATCTGCAGAAATCAGAATTTTCCAGTTTTACACATGTTGTTCAAAGACAGTTTCTGGATAGTTAGGTCACGGATCAGCGAGGTTGGTAACAATGTTGGAGGCATCATAAAGGTCAAATACATGGATTAGCAGCTATTAAATAATGTATTTAAGTCTTAGATAAGGTTTTTGAAACATGTTTTAGGAGTTTCACTCCTATTTCTATTAGGACTCCTAAAAGACAATTAGCTGTCAGCTTGTAATTAAGAGTTTGTTTATGAGTAGATAGGTGCCAATTTTAGAAATTCGAATTCTCCTAAGGATGGATCATAGAATACAAGGTTGTAAAGACTCTATATGAAGCATGAGGTCAAATTCCTCAAGGTTGGCATTGGTATTAGAAAAATAAGTTGTGTTATGTGAGTAGATTGTGTGTTTTTCAAACTTAATACAGAGATCAGTTTTACTACTCAAGACTCACAAGGGTTTTGTGTCTTTGACATTCTTATGGCCTTTTCAATTACTTATTTGCAGTGGTATGAGATTGTGATACTTAGAATTCATTGGAAAATGCTCTAACTTCCTTCACATGCTTATAAACTATGTTGATTCATTGTGTTACTGTTTTACTTGTAAACCTAAACTCCAAGTGCCTTGACTTCCATGTTTTGTTGATCATTACTGTTATCACCCAAAAATTCTCAAAAAATCATTGTGTCAAATCTGCTTTTGGTCATGATTTCAAGGAGGTCTACAAGTCATTTTATGTTTTAATGGGTAGGTGATGGGGTAAGAGTGTCAAAAATCTCATTTTCGGTTCCAAATAAAGTTTAACAACCTTATTCCATGTCTCATAAGTCTCACTTTCGGTTTAGAAACTCATATCTTAAGCCATTTTGAAAATTTTTGTAGTTAGCCTTGAAACCACATTTTCGTAGCACAGACAATGTAAATTATCTGTTTTGCGCTACGAAAACGCTGCTCTTTTCGTAACACTTTTCCCTGTGCACTACGAAGGCACGGATTCGTAAAAACAGTCTTGTCAAACATTAATCCGTTAATATTCCGTTAAGATTTTCATTATTAGGTGTCAGCTAGGAGTCAGTCCTTAAGCATGCCACCACTCCAAACTCATCATTTCGAATTTAGGGCTCATTATGAAAGATCATTTCAAAATTTGAATATCAAGGTCAGATTTTGTGATAACATTTTGGTGTGTCTGCCGGGAGTCGAACATTACTCATTCCCAGAATCAAGAAGCTAAACTTCTGAAGGTAGCAAGAGCTCAGGAAGATGTTCAAGGCTGCATCTACCTTGGCGAATCCACACATCAAATAACAAATTGGAAGGAGACTCCACTGCTATAATATCAGTAGCTTGATGAAGTTTCAAGATGAGTGCCATTGCAAGAATGAATGCCAGGTATGCCCCAATGAATCAGTCTCATATCCTTGGTTTTCCAAATGCTATGCCAAAGGTTGAATAGTTAGAGATCTTCCAATAGTCAAAGATGAAAAGAAATGGAAATGGTCATACGTGAATGACTTACTTAACGCAGTTGAATCCCAAAATGATATCTGATCTTCCAATAGTCAAAGATGAAAAGAAAGACAATACTGCTCTTCATTTTGTTAGGTTCCATATGCATGTACACTGTCTTAAGGTTCAGTTCCTTGAAGATTGTCTCATGAAGATGTTTATGAGTACTTTAGAAGGAAAATCATGGTCTTGGTATAAAGGCTTGGAAAATGGTTCATTATATTCCCTTGCTAATTTCCATGAGGTATTCTATGAGATGTATAAAGAGCATTATCCCTCCTTATTGCTGGTCAAAGATTGTTGTAAACATTCTGTGAGTTTTATTCAATATTTGGAGGATTGTTATGATGATGATGAATTCATTGATGAAGAAATTTTAGAGGCTCTTCATAACAATACATTTCAACACCAAGAAGAAATGATAACATCCCATAAAATGCAACATGAAACTCAGCAAGGGTTTACTTATGAAAACTATGTTACATCCTTTAAGATTAATGTAAAGATGCAACAAACTTGCCAGTCTTTTGATCATAAAGAGTATGAAAATTACTGCAAATACCAAGAAGAAATACTGGAAGATAGCTTTTATAACCCTTAGGCAGAGGAAAAGGTTCATTTTTTTATGTCATACTTTGCAGCAGCTTACATCAAAGAATGATCATAATAATGAGGAAAATTACATTGTTTATGGGAATCATTCAGAAAAGTAGTTGGATAGCATATCAAAGGAATCTTGCGTGGATAAGAATTAGTTGTCTGAGGATATAGAATATTATGATGATCATCAAACTAAACATGTCCTCTTTGACCCTATAACTGAATACATGTCAAAGCTTTGCACACCAGTATTTCATTTTCATTTGCATTATGAAGATCAGAAACATTATAAGTTGATTTGGTCATCTCACTATCATGGTTATTTTGAGATCGAAGGTAGTCAAGAGCCTCAAATATCAGAAAAGACAATTGATTGGCTTTATTGGAAATATCATGTTGCCTGACCTAAAGTGGAAACTGCAGCTGATAGAGTAGGTAGGAATGTGCAAATAAGCTCAGGGTAGGTTGACTGAGCATTTTTAGTAGGTGTAGTTTGAGTCCTTCTTGCAGAAATCATGAAAGCTTGTGGTGCAGATTAGGCAGAATTTCAGAGTTTTATTCTAAAGGATGGATAGTAGCACTAGAGCTACCGGTTCTTAATGTACCACTAGGGCACACTATCCCTAGTGGAGCCACTGCTATCACCCAAAAATTCTCAAAACATCATTGTGTCAACTCTGCTTTTGGTCATGATTTCAAGGAGGTCTACAAGTAATTTTATGTTTTAATGGGTAGGTGATGGGGTAAGAGTCTCAAAAGTCTCATTTTCGGTTCCAAATAAAGTTTAACAACCTTATTCCATGTCTCATAAGTCTCACTTTCAGTTTAGAAAATCATATCTTAAACCATTTTGAAAATTTTTGGAATTAGCCCTGAAACCACGTTTTCATAGCGCAGATAGTGTAACTTGTTTGTTTTGCAGTACGAAAACGCTACTTTTTTAGTAGCACTTTTCCTTGCGCGCTACAAAAGCACAGAACTGTAAAAACAGTCTTGTCAAACATCAATCCGTTAATATTCCGTTAAAATTTTCATTATTAGGTGTCAGCTAGGAGTTAGTCCTTAAGCATGCCACCACTCCAAACTCATCATTTCGAATTTAGGGCTCATTATGAAAGATCATTTCAAAATTCGAAAGGGTTGGCTAGTCTCATCGTGTTAGTTTTCATGCAAACCCTTGAAACAAAATTGTTTTCGAACAATAAACTTTGGTAATTGTAAGGTTTTCCTCATCCATCATTTAGGTTAGGCTGACCACCATTGGCAAGTGAGGCTGATCAATTGAGTTTCAAAAGAGGCTGATTTTTTCACAAGAATTCAGATGAAAAGATGACAGAGGAGAAGAAATGTCACAGGTTTGGTCATTGCTTGAGAACAAAGCCTGAAAGCACTGAGGTCCTAATCAGGGACAAAGCAGTTGTAAAAGCCTTCAAGAAAGCAGGGTGGTGGAAGTTTTGTAAGAAATTGCAAGGAGGGCATACCTAGTGACAAAGGAGTTTGCACTCCATTTTAGTGGCTTAAGTACAAAGGCCGGAATGCTTAATTTGCAAATTTCTCCAGAGGTCATAGCGTTGGTAACCGAAATTCCTAGGGGGAAAGAGGCCTGGTTCAAGAACTTCAAATTCAACATGTAAACATGTAAGGTATTCCTAAAGCCATAATTTTCAAAAACCAACCTGACCAAGGTGGTTCCCAAAGACCACATCAAGGACAGCTATACCAATTTACTCTTTAACATTCAACATTATTTCACCTGTGAAGGCAGATATCAAAAGGTTTACTCATATAATTTTAAACTCCTTTTACATTTTATTAGTATGATTTCTCTAGATTTTCCTTACTTCTTATTTCGAAGTATAGCTAAGATGGCAAATAAAGTACAGTTAAAGTCCCAAGGGTGTGAGACTTCCATGTTTCATCATGGCCTAATTAATTGATAGTTTTACATGAACTCAAAAGGGTCAAAAAAGAAGATTGGTCTTCGTCAAGCAAAACCTCAGCAGTTAAAAGCCCAGCAGTCATTCTTGAAACTCCTAAATCTGCCAAGGGAAAGATATCTGAGCTTAAAGGAGAAACACCAGAACAAGCAACAAGCAAACTAGTTCAAAGGAGACTTATTAGGAGCCAGATTGCAAAGGAAAAGGGAAAAAGAGTGATTTCAGGAGAAGGTTCAAGCTTGAAGGGTGACTTAAGTGATATCTTAAGGGTCATTGACATTATGGAATCCCCTTTGGTGTAGGTAGATGTGACAAAAGTTGATCAAAGGAAGTCGAAGAAAGTGAAATCCTCCAAAAAACTAGAATTTGAGGACGAGGTTACAGCTTTTATTTTCAAACCCAGAAAACCCTTAACCCGATAATCCAAGAAGATGCAGGAGTCCAATGTTGAATTGAAGAGAACAGAAGAATCCTTTGTTGTTAAAGAAGAGTTAGAATTACCATCTACAAGACCTGAAGGAGACAAAAACATAGTAACAGGTCATGCTACTCAAACGCAAAAGGCCAGTTATGAAGTCATGGAAAAAAGGTTAGAAGCTGACAACAATGAGATTGCTAAACTAAGGGTAAGAGCAAGAGAAAATGCTGCTGAAAAGGAAAACTTCAAAAGGATGAAGGCTCTCTGGGAGGCTGAAAGGGTGCCGAAATTAGAAATAGTTAGCTGTGAAAAACAATACTTTACCTGGACTATTCCTGCAACCAAAGAAGCCAAATTTGTAAGGAAGATTAATGCTCAGCTGAGAGCTACAAGCAGGGGATTGAAGAGGAAAATTGAAGATATAGAAATACAACTGACCAAATCTGGAAAAGGGTCCACAACAATAATGAAATAGGGTGTTGAAAGGGGGCGGTGAAGGAGATATATCAAAAACAATTTTGGCACATAAAAAGAGTTTTGGCATATAAAAAGAAGGACAACTGTGAAGAAGAACATCTGCTAAGGGTAAGTGGTTTTGATTTTTTTTTTTATCATATCAGTCTTCATGGAATTTTGAAAAACTCCCAAACTACAAATTTTTGAAGGTCGTGTTGTAAAAGAGCATACGCAACAGTTTCGTAGCGCTGCGAAACTACTGAAGATGATCATTTAGCACTTATGGATGCTTTACGGAGGTAAGGTTTGACCAGTTCCAAGTTTTGAAGTTACTGGCAGACATGGGATCATGTATGAAGTCTCAGATGGTAGTGGTGTAGAAAGAAAAGTCCCAAGAAGTATTTCAAAAGTGGTATAAAAGCTGCACTACGAAAACAAGTTAATGAGGCAAAAACCCTGTTTTTCTATTTTTGGTAGTCAACTTCCAAGAGGGTTCCTGAGCAATTGAAAACTCATTTTTGAAAATGGAAAGAGGTTTGTCTTCCTAACATACTTAACCAAAAAAATATCTCTCCATTTATTTAAATTGATTATGAAGTGGGAGAAATTGATGACCCAACGTGCGCTACAAAACTGCTGAAAATCATTGAGAGAAAAACTTTGTTTTCTGGTTTTAGTAGTTCACTTCATGATCATTTTCTGGCCAAATGCAAAAGTATTTTAGAATTATGAAAGAGGTTTCTCTTCATAAAATATCCAGCTACAATAACCTCTCTCACTTTCCTCAAAAGGATTACCAGTTGAGATAAACATGGCTTATTTTGAAGTCATATTTGTAGAAATCAGAATATTCCAGTTTTACACATGTTGTTCAAAGACAATTTCTAGACAGTTAGGTCACAGATCAGCAGGGTTGGTAACAATGTTGGAGGCATCATAAAGGTCGAAGACATGGATTAGAAGCTGTCAAAGAATGTATTTAAGTCTTAGATAAGGTTTTTGAAACATGTTTTAGGAGTTTCACTCCTATTTCTATTAGGACTCCTAAAAGACAGTTAGTTGTCAGCTTGTAAGTAAGAGTTTGTTTATGAGTAGATAAGTGTCAATTTTAGAAATTCGAATTCTCCTAAGGATGGATCATAGAATTCAAGGTTGTAAAGACTCTATATGAAGCATGAGGTCGAATTCCTCAAGGTTGGAAATCTCATTAGTAAAGGAAAGATTGCGCTATTGTAAAGACTGTGGTTTTCATACTTAATACAGAGACCAGTTTGACTACTCAAGATTCACAAAGAGTTTATGTGTTTGATGTTCTTATGGCCTTGTTCAATTATTTATTTACAGTGGTATGAGCTTGTGATACTTAGAATTCATTGGAAAATGCTCTAATTTCCTTCACATGCTTGTAAACTGTGTTGTTTCACTGTGTTACTATTTTATTCATAAACCTAAACTTTAAGTGCCTTGACTTCCATGTTTTGTTGATCATGTTTTTTTGTGGAAAACTATTTTGAGCCAATAGCCCAATGGATATTTTCTAATCATAGTTTCAACCAGTCAAGCAGTTATACTTTTGTTCGTTTTGTTCCTAGATTTAGCCATCTAATCATTAATCAAAAACCCTAAACCTAGTGAGAGAGCCCTCTCAGGTTGAGGAGGCTAAGCCTCAACCAAAAGATTGGTTTGAAAGAGTTACTCAGAGTCTACTTGATCAAAAGCCTATCAAGGTCAAATTTTTTGATACCAAGAAGAAAGGATAACATCCCATGAAATGCAACATGAAAATCAGCAGGGGTTTACTTATGAAAACCATGTTACATCCTCTGGGATTAATGTAAAGATGTAGAAAACTTGCTAGTCTTTTGATCATAAATAGTATGAAAATCATTGCAAACACCAAGAAGAAACACTGGAAGATAGCTTTTATAACCCTGAGGTAGAGGAAAAGGTTGATTTTTGATGTCATACTTTGCAGCAACATACATTAATGAATGATCATAATAACGAGGAAAATTACATTGTTTGTGGGAATAATTCAGAAAAGAAGTTGGATAGCATATCAAAGGAATATTGTGTGGCTGAGAATCAGCTGTCTGAAGATATAGAATGTTATGATGATTGTTAGCGCTCAAATCTACCTTAGGCTGAAATAAGGTAAGACTCAAGGCCACATCAAACCACGCTCAGCCTCGTAGCTAGCCCTACGAGGACAGGAGAGGGCTCTCTCTGAGTCAATCTTGGAAAAAGGTAATCAATGAGGCTCAAGATGACCGAATTGATGACTAATTTTAGGCTAGGTATTAAGTACAAAGAGTTTAGAATTTATTTTTAAAGGTTTTGTTGAATTCAAGGGAAAGGCAATTTTGGGTGCGGGGATAAGGCACAACTTTTGTAGAGGTCTACTTGGGGCAAGATAGGCGATTGTTTTGATGCCTTAAAGAAAGTGAGACGGGTAGATCAGACTGGTGAGGAGCTAAGGAGAGCAAGGAAGTCTCAAGGATTCTCCTTAAACTGAAGAAAACATAGAAAATTAAACAAATTTAAAGGCAGAGCATAGCAAATTTATGGATTCTACATTAACACTTCATTTGTTTAATTAAAGAAGATTAAATAAGGAAAGTGGTACACATACACAACTTAAAAGTACTGAGAGAAAAACACCATCAACACATAATGCAACATGAATCCCAAATAGTGCTGCAAAACCCTGGTCTTTCCTTTGCCAAAAATGCAGATAAGATATGTACAATAGAGTGTCAAGCTATTCCCAAGAGTCCAACCTCTCCAACCTTTGAAAATGATTGAGAAATTACATAATATAGGCAAGCCAACCCATTCCCTTGCCTCTAGGGGTCGAGCTCATCATCCTAGGAGCTGTTTAAACTAATTCTAAACAAGGAACTGAAATCTAGGTAGTCAAACAACTTACCCCTATATGCTAGGAAACTGATTCATTCATTTAATTTTCACCTTTTAGTGAATGAATCCTCTAGAACAAGTAAAAGTGAGTCCAAGTTACATGCCAACGATAAATTTACATCAAGATAACTCAAAAATTTCATCCACAAGCAAAAATGGTCAAATTGGCTGCATTTCCTGAGCTGAAGATGAAAATTGTGCCAAAAAACCCTGTGCGCCGCGTGCTTGAGCCCTATGCGCCGCGCGCCTTTCAACCTGTTTTTGGGGCACTTCCTAGCATCCAAATTGAGCTCAGGTTGGCTTGTTGGAAAGCTCTGGATGTCTACTTTCCAACCCAAGTGGAATTTTCTAATTGGTGTCCATTTGCCCCTCCAAAAGTGCATTCTCCCGGAGGTACTTCCTGCTGGTGCAAAAGGTGGCAGAAAGGTGATTTCCATGGTGTTTTTGAGCCTTTTGGTCACCCAGAACTTGATGAGATGCTTTGGAAATATCTGAGCATGTATAATTCATCATGAAAAATCCAAAACTACAAGCCATTTGTGATTTGGACCTCCCAATCTTATGGGTCGCGCGCGGTGCGCTACGCGTTGAGCTGAAAAACCTTTTTTGCAAGCCAAAAATTTCAAAATGAAAAAAATTTCTCCAAATTCTTTGAAATTTGGGCTGAAGGTGCCTCATCAAGTGCCATGCTTAGCCAAAGAAGCTTCGGCCAAGAATCGAAGCCGATCTTGCCTTTTACTCTGTTTCAGTGTCTTCCTGGTGCATGCAGTTCATTGATGGAATCTCTGTCTTGGTTGTATGATGCGTTGTTGCCCGCCTCCATGGTATTGAAAGTCTATGCCAAGTGTATGTTTGATTTGTTGAAAATGAGGAATGAAAGCTTGATGTCTTTGTCTTCAAGTGCCAAATATGCCAAAGGGAAATGAGGAAGAATACAACCTTGGTAACACACTATTTCCAAAGCCTACAACACTTTTTATATCGAAAAAGGAGCGTTTCCAACTTGGATTTCTACGGCAAATATATTATGAAACCATTACATTAACCTTTCAAAAACCAAGCACAAGTACTGCATATGAGCCTACCTGCAAGTTTGTGCAGAGAGGAGGCAATTTGATGCCTTTCCAAGCAAATTTCGGGCTTAAAACCCAGTGCGCTGCGCGCCTCACCCAACACGCCGTGCACCTCTGATGCGCCGTGCGCGTGTATTTTTACACTGCGTTTTTGTGCCTGATGCGTCGCGCGCCCAGTCTGATGCATTGCGTGCACCCAGCTACATAGTGCATTTTGCAGGAGGCTTTTGGAGGCCTTCTTTGTGTTGACATCGGGCGCAGGATAGCTCGTTGGAAAGGCCTTTGTGTCTACGTTCCAACCCAACTGAAATTTTTCAATTTGGAGTTCATTTGCCTTATCAAAAATCAAATCTCCCAAGACTGGTCAAAATGTGCCAAATGAGGTTGCCTCAAGGCAGAGTGCTGTTGCAGTCAACTTTTGAATGCCTTCCTCAACTCCAAATTGAGCTCATAATAGCTCATTGGAAAGATATTTGTGTCTAGTTATCCTTTGACTCATCAAGAAGGTCATTTGGCCAACCATGCTAGGAGAAATCTTGATTTGCGCAAGGTCACTCCAGAGGTGCATTCAATTCTCCTGAGGCAACAGTATGTTTGACATTTCTCTAAAACCATGATATATGTGTAAAAAGTGAGGGATTTTTCTCTTCTTTGGCATGTTTTAGACAAAAACATCTCTCAGGTTTCCAAAATTCATCTTTTATTGCTCTGAAACATCTTTTGAGTGAAACTTATCCCGATGTGTGAAACAAGGGATTTTGTCGAAATGAAGTGAAATGAAGGGGATAAGGGGCTTCTAAATTCTTGGGGAAATTTTTTTAAGTAGGGAGGGATGTTAGGAAGTAGGGGAAAGTGGAATATCAGAGATTAAGTGAGGGGAAGGGGTCCAAAAGGGCAAAACACAGGCCTAGCCTAGAAAATTGCCAAGTTGTGGCAAGAAACTAGGGTTTGTGCAAAAATGAGGAATTTGGAGGATCTCAATGATGGAAGGTGTTCGATAAGGTATATTAAGGATAGGGGAAGGTGTATGAACATCTGGATACAAGTTTTGCTAATGATTTGATCGTCCAAGAGAAATTGCCTTCAAAACCCTAGGAGAGGGAAATGACCTTACCTAGGCGCAACTGAAGCATGAACAAGGTGTGAAATGACCCAATGGAACCTGACATGATGATGAAAACCCTATGAATGATGATAGACTCAGCTGAATAACGACATAGACTGACATTTGGGCAATTTTGAAAGGAGTGAAAGCAAACCCTAGACCTAATGCCTAGTGACCAAAGTGACCAAATTTTGCTTGAAGACTCACTGAAATGACAAAATTTGACCTTGACACTCTGAGACCACTTTGTAAGAGCATATTTGATCACTGGAGGAAAGCTGCAAAGACTGACACTAACAATGATCATCAAACTAATCATGTCTTTTTTGACCCTATAGCTGATTACATGGAAAATATTTACTATTCAGATTTCCAGTTATATTTTCATCTTGAAGATCAATTACATATCATGGTGCCTCAGTTATTTCAGTGTCATGTTTATTTTTGTTTCAAGCACAGTCAAGAGATTCAACTGTCAGATCAGATCAATGACTGGCTTCATTGGAAGTTTCATGTTCCTTTTCCTTTTGAAACTTTCCTTTTGCTAAAGAGGCTTTTCTTATAAACATTTTTACCTACAAAAACCTCCTCCATTTTTGTAACAGCTATCAAGGATCAAGAGATAGGAGCTCAAGAATGCAACTTTCTTTTTTAGGAAAAACAAAGTTATTTTTATTGGTTGATGAAGTGGTTGTTTCTTTCCACTCCCTCATTTTGTCACCTTTCTCTCCACATTCGAATATCATTCCGTAATAAAGTTACCCAAGCTCCTCTATGTCATTTACTTTTCAACCTTTGCAAGTATCAGTCAGTTATCACCTTTGAAAAGTTAACTTTGTGACAAACAACTTTTTGTCCAAAAATTTCTTTATAGCTGTCATATTTTTAAGAGGGAAGTTTGGGTTATAAAGGGAAATTGCCATGAAGATGAAAGGATAAAAAGAAGGCTATCATGGACGACCTCAGCTTCACACAAGCTTGATAAATTTCATTAGTAAAGGAAAGATTGTGTTATTGTAAAGACTGTGGTTTTCATACTTAATACAAAGATCAGTTTGACTACTCAAGATTCACAAAGAGTTTGTGTTTGATGTTCTTATGGCCTTGTTCAATTACTTATTTGCAGTGGTATGAGCTTGTGATACCTAGAATTCATTGGAAAATGCTCTAACTTCCTTCATATGCTTCACTGCCCCTTTTTAACACCCTGTTTCATTATTGTTGTAGAGTCTTTTCCAGATTTGGTTAGTTGTATTTCCAGATCTTCAATTTGCCTCTTCAACCCCCTGTTAGCAGCTCTGAGCTGAGTATTAATTTTCCTTACAAATCTAGCTTCTTTGATTGCAAGGACAATCCAGGTAAAGTATTGATTTTCACTACTAATTAATTCTGGTTTGGACACCTTTTCAGCCTCCTAGAGAGCCTTCATCCTTTTGAAATTTGTCCTTTCAGTAGCATGCTCTCTTGCTCTCACTTTTAGTTTAGAAATTTCATTGTTGGCACCCTACTTTCTTGAAGGCTACTACAAGTGCTTTGTCCCTGATTAGGACCTAAGTGCTTTCGGGCTCTGTTCTCAAGAAATGACCAAACATGTGATGTTTCTTCTCCTTTGTCATCTTTTCTTCTGAATTCCTGTGACAAAACCAGCCTCTTTTGAAACTCAATTGATCAGCCTCGCTTGCCAATGGTGGTCAGCCTCACCTGAATGATGGATGAGGAAAACCTTGGTGAACAATTACCAAAGTTTATTATTCAAAAATAATTATATTTCAAGGGTTTGCATGCAAACTAACATGATGAGACTAGCTAGCCCTTTCGAATTTTGAAATGATCTTTCATAATGAGCCCTAAATTCGAAATGATGAGTTTTGAGTGGTGGCATGCTTAAGGACTGACTCCTAGCTGACACCTAATAATGAAAATTTTAATGGAATTTTAATGGATTTATGTTTGACAAGACTGTTTTTACGAATCCGTGCTTTCGTAGCATGTAGGGAAAAGTGCTACGAAAAGAGCAGCATTTTCGTAGTGCAAAACAGACAATTTACACTGTCTGCGCTACGAAAGCATGGTTTCAGGGCTAATTCCAAAAATTTTCAAAATGGTTTAAGATATGAGTTTCGAAACTGAAAGTGAGACTTATGAGACATGGAATAAGGTTGTTAAACTTTATTTGGAACTGAAAATGAGACTTTTGAGACTCTTATCCCATCACCTACCCATTAAAACATAAAATGACTTGTAGACCTCCTTAAAATCATGACCAAAAGCAGAGTTGACACAATGATGTTTTGAGAATTTTTGAGTGATAACAGTGGCCCCACTAGGGATAGTTACTCAACCAGTCAACCAGTAAAACCTGCTACTCAAGGCCGTGTTCCCGGCAGACGCACCAGGTTGGCATTTGTATTAGCAAAAGAAGTTGTGTTATGTGAGCAGACTGTGTGTTTTTCAAACTTAATACAGAGATTAGTTTTACTACTCAAGATTCACAAGGGGTTTATGCGTTTGATGTTCTTATGGCCTTTTCAATTACTTATTTGCAGTGGTATGAGCTTGTGATACTTAGAATTCATTGGAAAATGCTCTAACTTCCTTCATATGCTTGTAAACTGTGTTGTTTCACTGTGTTACTATTTTATTCACACACCTCAACTTTAAGATTGGTTTGAAAGAGTTACTCAAAGTCTACTTGATCAGTAGCCTATCAAGGTCAGATTTTGTGATAACATTTTGGTGCGTCTGCCGAGCCTAAAAAAGGGGAACTTTGCTTCTAATATTTAGGGAAGTTAGGGCATAATATAACAGGTTTTGCGACAACATCATGGTCATCACCAAATCGAGGACAGGGTTGGAATCTGATTAAATAATGTATTAAAGACTTAGATAAGGGTGTTGAAGGCATGTTTTAGGAGTTTTACTCCTATTTATATTAGGACTCTCAAAGACAGTTAGCTGTCAAGTTGTAATTAAGTAATTTGTTTTGTGATTAGATAGGTGTCTAAATTAGGAATTAGAATTATTTGGTTATTGTAGCTGGAGATTTTATGAAGAGAAACCTCTTTCAGAATTCTAAAATACTTTATCATTTTTCCAGAAACTAATCATGAAGTGAACTACTAAAAACATAGTTTTTCTCTCAATGACTTTCAACAGTTTTGTAGCGCAAGTTGGGTCATCAATAAAGGTCAAAGACATGGATTAGCAACTGTCAAATAATGTCTTTAAGTCTTAGATAAGGTTTTTGAAACATGTTTTAGGAGTTTCACTCCTATTTGTAATAGGACTATTAAAGACAGCTAGCTGTCAAGTTGTAATTAAGTAGTTTGTAAACTGGCTTTTTTTGTTTGAGTGGCAGGAACTATGTTTTTGTCTCCTTTAGGTCTTGGAGATTTTAAGTCTATCAACTCTTCTTGAAAAGCAAAGGCTTCTTCTATTCTCTCCATTTCAACATTGGACTCCTGCATCTTCTTGGATTGCTTGGTGAAGGGCTTTCTAGGTTTAAAAACAAAAGCTGTAACATTATCCTCAAATTCTAGTTTCTTGGAGGGTTTCACTTTCTTCGACTTACTTTGATAAAATTTTGTCACATCTTCCTGCACCAAAGGGGATTTTGTAATTTCAATGGCCTTTAAGATATCATTTAAATCACCCTTCAAGCTTGAACCTTCTCCTGAGATCATTGTTTTTCCTTTCTCCTTTGCAACTTGGCTTCTAGTCAATCTCTTTTGAACTGGTTTGTTGGTTGACTACTCTTGTGTCTTTCCTCTAACCTCAGATATCTTTTCCTTGGGAGATTTAGGAGTTTCAAGAATGACTGCTGGGGTTTTTCTTGCTTGCTCTTTCACCCGCTTCCTAGGCTTTAACTTAACATACCTTTTTGCCTTGGACATTGCAGAATTGGTGGTTTTTGCTGAAGGAGTTTCTTTAACCCTAGGGCTAGTGTCTTCACCTTTTTTTTCTGTTCCAAACTCACATACAAACAAAAATAAATACCAATCTTTGTTGACCCTTTTGAGCTCATGTAGAACTATCAATTTAATTAAACCATGATGAAACAGGGAGGTCTCACATCCTTGGGATTTTAACTGTACTTTATCTGCCATCTTAGCTATACTTCAAAATAAGACGTAAGGAAAATATAGAGAAATCATACTAGTAAAATGTAAAAGGAGTTTAAAATGATATAAATAAACCTTTTGATATTTACGTTCACAAGTGAAATAACGTTGAATGTTGAAGAGCAGGTTGGTATAACTGTCCTTGATGTAGTCTTTGGGAAAAGCCTTAGTTAAGTTGGTTTTTGAAAATTGTGGCTTTAGGAACACCTTACATGGTTCCATGTCAAATATGAAGTTTTTGAACCATGTCTCTTGACCCCTAGGATTTTCTGTCACCAACGCTATGACCTCTGGAGAAATCTGCAAATTAAGAATTCCGACCTTTGTACTTAAGCCACTAAAATGGAGTGAAAACACCTTTGTCACCTGGGTATGCCCTCCTTGCAATTTCTTATGAAACTTCTAGCACCGTGCTTTCTTGAAGGCTTCTATAACTGCTTTGTCCCTGATTAGGACCTTAGTGCTTTCAAGCTCTGTTCTTAAGCAATGACCAGGCCTGTAACATTTCTTCTCCTTTGTCATCTTTTCTTTTGAATTCCTATGATAGAACCAGACTCCTTTGAAACTCAATTGGTTAGCCTCGCTTGCCAATGGTGATCAACCTCGCCTGAATGCTGAATGAAGAAGACCTTGGTGAACAATTACCAAAGTTTATTGTTCGAAAACAATTCTGTTTCAAGGGTTTACATGCAAACTAAAATGATAATACTAGCCAGCCACTTTCGAATTTTGAAATTATCTTTCATAATGAACCCTAAATTCGAAATGATGAGTTTGGAGCAGTGGCATGCTTAAGGACTGACTCCTAGCTGACACCTAATAATGAAAATTTTAATGAAATATTAATGGATTGATGTTTGACAAGATTGTTTTTACGAATCCGCGCTTTCGTAGTGCGCAGGGAAAAGTGCTACGAAAAGAGCAGCGTTTTCGTAGCGCAAAACAACCATTTTACACTATCTACACTACAAAAACATGGTTTTAGCGCTAATTCCAAAAAAATTTCAAAATGGTTTCATATATGAGTTTCTAAACCGAATGTGAGACTTATGAGACATGGAATAAGGTTGTTAAACTTTATTTGGATATGAAAATGAGACTTTTGAGACTCTTACACCATCACCTACCTATTAAAACATAAAATGACTTGTAGACCTCCATGAAATCATGACCAAAAGCAGAGTTGACACAATGATGTTTTGGGAATTTTTGGGTGATAATAATGGCTCCACTAGGGATTGTGTGCCCCAGTGGTACACTAAGAACTGGTAGCTCCAGTGATGCTATCCATCCTTTAGAATAAAACTCTGAAATTCTACCTAATCTGCTCCCCAAGCTTTAATGATTTCTGCAAGAAGGACTCAAACTACACCTACTAAAAATGCTCAGTCAACCTACCCTGAGCTTATTTGCACATTCCTACCTACCCCATCAGTTGCAATTTCCACTTTAGGTCAAACAACATGATATTTCCAATAAAGCCAATCAATTGTCTTTTCTGATATTTGAGGCTCTTGACTGCATTCGACCTCAAAATAACCATGATAGTGAGATGACCAAATCAACTTATAATGTATCTGATATTCATAATGCAAATGAAAATGAAATACTGGTGTGCAAAGCTTTGCCATGTATTCAGTTATAGGGTCAAAGAGAACATGTTTAGTTTGATGATCATCATAATATTCTATATCTTCAGACAACTGATTCTTAGCCACACAAGATTCCTTTGAAATGCTATGCAACTGCTTTTCTGAATGATTCCCATAAACAATGTAATTTTCCTCATTATTATGATCATTCTTTGATGTAAGCTGCTGCAGAGTATGACATAAAAAAATCAACCTTTTCCTCTGCTTGAGGGTTATAAAAGCTATCTTCTAGTATTTCTTCTTGGTATTTGCAATAATTTTCATACTCTTTATGATCAAAAGACTAGCAAGTTTGCTGCATCTTTACGTTAATCTCAGAGGATGTAACATAGTTTTCATAAGTAAACCCCTGCTGATTTTCATGTTGCCTTTTATGGGATGTTATCCTTTCTTCTTGGTGTTGAAATGTATTGTTATGAAGAGCCTCTAAAATTTCTTCATCCATGAATTCATCATCGTCATAACAATCCTCCAAATATTGAATAAAACTCGCAGAATGTTTACAACAATCTTTGACTAGCAATAAGGAGGGATGACACTCTGTATACATCTCATAGAATACATCATGGAAATTAGCAAGCGAATGTAATGAACCATTTTCCAAGCCTTTATACCAAGACCATGATTTTCCTTCTAAAGTGGTCATAAACATCTTCATGAGATAATCTTCAGGGAACTGAACCTTAAGATTGCGTAAATGCATATGGAACCTAACCAAATGAAGAGCAACATTGTCTTTCTTTTCATCTTTCAATATTGGAATATCATCTAACCATTCAACCTTTGGCATAGGATTTGGAAAACCAAGGATATGAGACCAATTCATAGGGGCATACCTGGAATTCCTTCTTGCAATGACACTCATCATGAAACTTCATCAAGTTACTAATCTTCTAGCAGTGGAGTCACCTTCCAATTTTTTATTTGATGTGTGGAGTCGCCAAGGTAGATGTAGCCTTGAACGACTTCCTGAGCTCCTGCTACCTTCAGAAGTTCAGCTTCTTGATTTCAGGAATGAGTAATCTTTAGGCTCCTGGCAGATGCACAGTCAGTTTGACTCCTAGTAAAACTCCTAAAACATGCTTCAACAACATCTGAGCTTGATGGGCTGATGATCAAGTAGACTCTGCGTAAATTTTTCAAGCCAATCTTTTGGTTGAGGCTTAGCCTCCTCAACTTGAGAGGGCTCTCTCAATAGGTTTAAGATTTTTGATTAATGATTAGATGACTAACTCTAGGAACAAATGGACAACTATATAACTAGTTGATTGGTTGAATCAAAGATTAGCAAATATCTATTGGGCTATGGAGTCAAGATGATCTTTAACAAAACAACATGATCAACAAAACATGGAAGTCAAGGCACTTAGAGTTTAGGTTTATAAATAAAACAATAACACAATGAAACAACACAGATACTGATCAAGTAGACTCTGAGTAACTCCAAAATTTTATCACAAAATCTGACCTTGATAGGCTGTTGATCAAGTAGACTCTAAGTAACTCTTTCAGACCAATCTTTTGGTTGAGGCTTAGCCTCCTCAACATGAGAGGGTTCTCTCACTAGGTTTAGGGTTTTCGATTAATGATTAGATGGTTAACTCTAGGAATAAAAATGGACAAAAATGTATAACTGGTTGAATCAAAGATTAGAAAACATCTATTGGGCTATGGAGTCAAAATAGTCTTCAAAAAAACATCATGTTCAGCAAAACATGGAAATCAAGACACTTGGAGTTTAGGTTTACAAGTAAAACAGTAACACAGTGAATCGACACAATTTATAGGCATGTGAAGGAAGTTAGAGCATTTTCCAATGAGTTCTAAGTATCACAAGCTAATACCACTGCAAATAAGTAATTGAAAATTCCATAAGAACATCAAACACATAAACCCCTTATGAATCTTGAGTAGTGAAATGGATCTTTGTATTAAGTTTGAAAAACACACAGTTTGTTCACATAACACAACTTCTTTTGCTGATACAAATGCCAACCTTGAGGAATCCGACCTCATGCTTCATATAGATTCTTTACAACCTTGGATTCTATGATCCATCGTTAGGAGAATTCGAATTTGACACCTACCTACTCATAAAACAAACGCTTAATTACAAACTGATAGCTAACTGTCTTTTAGGAGTCCTAATACAAATAGGAGTGAAACTCCTAGAACATGTTTCAACAACCTTATCTAAGACTTAAATACATTCTTTGACAGCTGCTAATCCATGTATTCGACCTTTATGATGCCTCAAACATAGTTACCAACCCTGCTGATCCGTGACCTAACTGTCCAGAAACTATCTTTGAACAACCTGTGTAAAACTGGAAAATTTTGTTTTCTGAAACTATGGCTTCAAATAAAGCCTTGTTTCTCTCAACTGGTAACACTTTTGAGGAAAGTGAGAGAGGTTATTATAGATGGAGATTGTGTGAAGAGAAACCTTTTTCATAATTTTAAAAGAAATTTTCATTTGGCCAGAAAATGATCATGAAGTGAAGTACTAAAACCAGAAAACAAAGTTTTTCTCTCAATGACTTTCAGTAGTTTTGTAGCGCAAGTTGGGTCATCAATTTCTCCCACATCATAATCAATTTAAAGAAAATGAGGGACCATTTTGTGGTTAAGTATGTTAGGAATAAAAACCTCTTTCAGGTTTCAAAAATGAGTTTTCAATTGCTTAGGAACCCTCCTGGAAGTTGACTACTAAAAACAGAAAAACATGGTTTTTGCCTCATTAGCTTGTTTTCGTAGTGCAGCTTTTATACCACTTTTGAAATACTTCTTGGGACTTTTCTTTCTACACCACTTCCATATGAGACTTCGTACATGATCCCATGTCTGCCACCAACTTAAAGGTTCGTAACTAATCAAACCTTACCTTTAGAAAGCATCCATAAGTGCTAAATGATCATCTTCAGCAGTTGCGTAGCACGCTATGAAACTGCTGTGTATGCTCTTTTACAACATGGCCTTCAAAAATCTGTAGTTTGGGAGTTTTTCAAAATTCCATGAAGACCGATATGATCAACCAAAAATCAAAACCACTTACCCTTATCAGATGTTCTTCTTCACAATTGTCCTTCTTTTTATATGCCAAAACTCTTTTTATGTGCCAAAAATGTTTTTGAAATATCTCCTTGACCGCCCCATTTCAACACCCTATTTTTAGCTCTCATCTAAGCATTAATATTCCTTACAAATCTGGCTTCTTTGATTGCAGGAACAATCCAGGTAAAGTATTGAGTTTCATTGCTTACTATTTCTGATTTGGACACCTTTTCGACTTCCCAGAGAGCCTTCATCCTTTTGAGATTTTGTCCTTTCAGCAGCATGTTCTCTTGCTCTCGCTCTTAGTCTAGAAATTTCTTTTTTTGGCAGAATTTAACCTTTCTTCCATAACCTCATAACTGGCTTTTTTTGTTTGAGTGGCTGGAACTGTGCTTTTGTCACCTTTAGGTCTTGGAGATGGAATGTCAATCAACTCTTCTTAAAGAGAAGATGTTTCTTTTGTTCTCCCCAGCTCAATATTGGACTCCTGCATCTTCTTGGATTGCCTGGTTAAGGGATTTCTAGGTTTAAAAACAAATGTTGTAACATGATCTTCAAATTCCAATTTCTTGGAGGCTTTCACTTTCTTCGACTTCATTTGATCAAATTTTTTCATATCTGCCTGCACCAAAGGGGATTCTGTAATGTCAATGGCCTTTAAGATATCATTTAAATCAACTTTCAAGCTTGAACCTTCTCCCGAGATCACTTTTTTTCCTTTCTCCTTTGCAATTTGGCTTCTAGTCAATCTCTTTTGAACTAGTTTGCTAGTTGACTGCTCTTGTGTCTTTCCTTTAACCTCAGATATCTTTTCCTTGGTATATTTAGGAGTTTCAAGAATGAATGCTGGGGTTTTGCTTGCTTTCTCTTTCACCTGCTTCCTAGGCTTAAACTTAACATGCCATTTTTCCCTAGACATTACAGATTTGCTGGTTTCTACTGATGGAGTTCCTTTCACCTTAGGACTAGTGTCTACACCTTGGTTTTTTGCTCCAAAGTCACATACAAACAAAAACGAAGACAAATATTTGTTAACCCTTTTGAGCTCATGTATAACTATCAATTTAATTAGACCATGATGAAACAGGGAAGTTTCACATCCTTTGGATTTCAACTATACTTTATCTACCATCTTAGCTACACTTCAAAATAAGAAGTAAGGCAAATCTAGGGAAATCATACCAGTAAAATGTAACAAGAGTTTAAAATGATATGAATAAACCTTTTGATAGGTGAAATAATGTTGGATGTTGAAGAGAAAGTTGGTATAGCTATCCTTGATGTAGTCTTTGGGCATTGCCTTGGTTAAATCGGTTTCGAAAAATTCTGGCTTTAGGAACACCTTACATGGTTCCATGTTGAATATGAAGTTTTTGAACCATGTCTCTTGCCCCCTAGGAATTTCTGTCACCAACGCTATGACCTTTGGAGAAATTTTCAAATTAAGCATTCCAACCTTTGTGCTTAAGCCATTAAAATGGAGTGCAAACTCTTTTCTCACCTCAATATGCCCTCCCTGCAATTTCTTACAAAACTTCTAGCATCCTACTTTCTTGAAGGCTTCTACAACTGCTTTGTCTTTGATTAAGACCTCAGTGCTTTCAGGCTCTATTCTCAAGCAATGACCAGACCTGTGATGTTTCTTATCCTTTGTCATCTTTCCTTATAAATTCCCATGACAAAACTGGCCTCTTTTGAAACTTTGTTGATAAGCCTCGCTTGAAACTATGTTGATCAGTCTTGCTTGCCAATGGTGTTCAACCTCGCCTGAATTATGGATGAGGAAAACCTTGGTGAACAATTACCAAAGTTTATTGTTCGAAAAAAATTCTGTTTCAAGGGTTTGCATGCAAACTAACATGATGAGACTAGCCAGCCCTTTCAAATTTTGAAATGATCTTTCATAATGAGCCCTAGATTCGAAATGATGAGTTTGGAGTGGTGGCATGCTTAAGGACTAACTCCCAGCTGAAATCTAATAATGAAAATTTTAATGGAATATTAATGGAGTGATGTTTGACAAGACTACTTTTATGAATCTGTGCTTTCGTAACGCGCAGGGAAAAGCGCTACGAAAAGAGCAACATTTTTGTAGCGCAAAACAACCATTTTATACTGTCTGCACTACGAAAACGTGGTTTTGGGGCTAATTCCAAAAATTTTCAAAATGGTTTAAGATATGAGTTTCTAAACCGAAAGTGGGACTTATGAGACATGGAATAAGGTTGTTAAACTTTATTTGGAATCGAAAATGAGACTTTTGAGACTCTTACCCCATCACCTACCCATTAAAACATAAAATGACTTGTAGACCTCCTTGAAATCATGACCAAAAGCAGAGTTGACACAATGATGTTTTGAGAATGTTTGGGTGATAACAGTGGCTCCACTAGGGATAGTGTGCCCCAGTCATACACTAAGAACTGCTAGCTCCAGTGCTACTATCCATCCTTTAAAATAAAACTCTGAAATTCTACCCAATCTGCTCGCCAAGCTTTAATGATTTCTACAAGAAGGACTCAAACTACACCTACTAAAAATGCTCATTCAACCTACCCTGAGCTTATTTGCACATTCCTACCTACCCTATCGGTTGCAATTTCCACTTTAGGTCAGGCAACATGATATTTCCAATAAAGCCAATCAATTGTCTTTTCTGATATTTGAGGCTCTTGACTGCATTCGACCTCAAAATAACCATGATAGTGAGATGACCAAATCAACTTAT
>APFE031241524.1:0-15768 GCA_000404065.3 Pinus taeda | reverse complement strand
GGGGTTTGTCCTTGGCTAGCCGCCACTCTTGTGTCTCTTGTCTTCGGCTTGTTTTCTGTCGATCGTTTAATGTTCTATCTGCACTTTACTTTATGTACATGTGATTGCTAATCGGTGGAATATAATAAGGAAAAGAAGTAAACTGTTATAAGCATAGAACATACCATAACTTAACAGATAATATCATGATAATTCCAATATTATCATGACATGTGCAAAAACTTACTAATTGCTCCCATCCTATAGGCACTCATGGGTTAATTAGCTTTTTAATCCAATGTCACCCTACTTTCTATAGTTCCTTAAAATGGCCTACATCAATAACTAGTTAAGTTAAATGAATGTTAATATTTTATTTGTGGTAGGCATTGTTTTCATTAGACCTTATTGTCATTCTTATGGCATTCTTATATCAAAATACTTTTGTGATTCTACGACAACTTGACACAAGGTTATTTATTCATAGGATACCTCAAGAGTAATATGTTATTCTAATATCTTCCATCATGTTCTAGGATTGCTTACTACTTCTAGTTGATTTCTTATAATTGTTTGTGAAAATTCCACTTACTCACCTTCAGTGTCAATCTATTAATCTTTTTTTTTCATGTCATTATCCCAAATTGGTCATGGTTACTAGGAGTACCATTTGTTATCATCATTAGAAAATATCCTAGGATGATTTATAAGTTAGGTGTGTACATATTGATGGTTGAAGATCACTGCTTTAAAGAATCCCTTTCCATTTTGTAAATCCTTGACTCTCTCTATACTTATATTTCCCATGACATCGATAGTGCATGTAGATGTGAAAATGAAACTAAATGCAACTGAAAATTCAATAATCCAAGTATTTATATTATTTTGGTGCATCAATTATCCTTAGAATACAACTTTCTCAAGCTAGTTAACTCCTAGTGAGCAAAGAAACTAAACTAAAGTGCATACAAAAGAAACCTAGGTCACGATTGCATTACTAGTTCATTGATATGTTTTAGTTAATCAAGTTCTTTTCTTACCATTCATCCCCTTTTTGAGAAACAATGTCCTTGAAGCAAAGTCATTATGAATTAAGCTACTCGTAACTCAACAATTACCATGAATCCATCTTCTATCTTTTAATTTATTTATATCAACACTAATTTTTCAATTCCAGTTGTGTCATCATCATCATTTCCGATGTCATTTGAAGAGGGGGAGTATGTAATAGTATTTCTTCATCCAGGGATTGGAAATATTCCAACAGATAGCACAAAGCAGATTTGAAACTCCAACCACTAGAAAGCCAGGTGAACAAATAAGACCATCGTTATTATGTTTGGAGCAAATTGTCACAGAAGTGGACATGAAAAAATCCCTAGTATTTTATAAAGGAAGGCCTCATAAGGACCTCAAGACCAACTGTATTATCCATGGATACCACCTCATTGAAACCATGCCAACTAAGAGAAAGGGATGTATGCACGTGAGGATTCTCTAATTTGATCTTTTCCCATATTCTTAGATACTACGTCCAGTAAATTATGCACATATATTAGGAGTAACATCATATAATATTATTTGTTACGAGTAATCGATTAAAGGCGGGGTAAAATTATTATTAAAGACCTAGCTTAACTTTAGGGTTAGGGATTTGTCTCCTGTTATGTGGTGTGTATCCCTCTTAGGAGCTACTTTTTCGTTTCGGTGGTACAGGTGAAATAATGAGTAGTTTATAAAGTATTGATTAATAAAATGATGGGATAAATAGGATTTAGAACTTGGATATAAAAAAACATGGAAAGGTTCAGAGGCTCATATTTAAATCCATGGCTTCATCAAGTTTGCTTTTGGAATGCATTAAAGTTTTAATTTATAGGATATCAAATTTTGAAGTGGTACATAGTAAAAACCTCTCTCTCTCTCTCTCTCTCTCTCTCTCTCTCTCTCTCTCTCTCTATATATATATATATATATATATATATTCTAGGAGATTATATGATTGAATTTTTTATTATTATTTTCACTCAAAATCATAATAGAGGAAGTTTTCAATCATTTAAGATTCAAACAACTGAGAAAAGTAGCAATATCCACCATAAATCCTATAGTTATAACTACACCAATCTTTAATATAAATAAAGCTCTATATGCACATAGGTATTTGGCTCAACATGCACACACATATTTAGGGTGCACATGGTTTCGTAAGGACTTGCCACCCACCTTTGAATATGTCGAACTGTGGGCTTGAAATCATTTGCTAGTGAAAGTACTTTGGACAGCAGAAAGTTTTGAGTTCTGAAAGCACTTCTAAAGTTTCGACCCTCTCTAGTGTTGAAAAGTGTAACTAGGTTTGATCTTCATAATGACATGTAATTATGATTTTATGCAATAAGATGTAAAGAAGAAAAATAAAATTATTGTATTGACTTGCTAATGTGTTTCATGAGCAAGAGATTTTATTTTTGAAGTCAAGACTCCCATTGAGAGTCTTTAGGATTTATTTGTCATCTAGTCATAAAATGATTGAGTCATTGTCAAGTAATGAAAAGTCATGTTACACTTTGTAAAAGGTCAATATTGTCTATGTAATGTATCCTCTAAGAACTTGTCACTTATCCTCTTCAAGTTGTCCTACAAACGATGGAAGAACATACTGGAAGAAGTCGGCCTAACCTCTAGGGATCATGTTGGCCTAAAGTACATGTGTGGAGGTGTATATATAACTACACTCGATCCCCATTGAAGGCAAGCAACTCGACAAGCGTTCGTTGAAGAATAAGTGCGAAGAAGAGGGTATCAAGAGAAGTATGAAAAGGGATAAGAGAAGTTTCTTCTAGGAAATACAAAAGAGTTTCTTCTAGGCAATACGAAGGAGTTTTCTTCTGGGCAGTGCGAAGGAGGTTTCTTCTGGGCAGTATGAAGGAGAGATTCTTCTGGGTAGTGCGAAGGAGAGATTCTTCTGGGATCAACGAAGGAAGGTTTCTTCTGGGGTGGCTATTTTGAAGAAGAATTGAAGGCATCAAGTAAAGATCAAAAAGAAGCAGTATAGAGACTAGGGTTTATGATCTAGAGACCGAGATTCTCTAGAGATAGTCGAGAAGGGCAGTGTGGAGACTAGAGACCAAGATTCTCTAGGGAAAGACGAAAGGAAGCAGTATAAAATGTTGATTTGGGGCAGCATCGGATGTGCTCTAGCCATGAAAATTGGTGGAGAGGCTAAAACACATGAGATCTCCAAGACCAATAAATGGTTTGGGCAAATTCTAACCAGTTTGAAAGATATTAAAATAATTAATATTTTTAATGGAGTTCCTAAGTCTAAACTTATAAAATATTAATGGGTATTAATATAAAACTAGGTTAGAAGGTTCCAAAAGTCATGGATCAAGCAAAATCTAATCTTAGCCGTTGATCAAAGATATAATCTCGTTCATTGAAGGACCAACGGGAAATGTATAAGAAGAGGCTTGACGATCAGTTGGAGAACATACTGAGGGAGATCAGTCAATTCGATTTCTAGAGTGGGGTTAGCTAAGAAATTCGAACTAGTAGTTTAGAGAGCAGCAAGAGGCAGCGAGTACGGAACAAAGAGTCGGGAACAGCACCATAAGACCAGTGCAGAGGTTGGAGAGGCAGATGCAGAGCCTCTCAGGCAGACGCAGAGGCAGTAGACTGTGCAATCACTGGAGGGCCTACGTGGGTGACGCAGAGGTCCAGTGTTGACGCAGAGAGGTATGAACTGACGCAGAGGGTCTGGGAGTTGCGCAGAGGCCAGCAAGCTTAACGTTGAGACTGGGAGAAGTGCTAGAGAAATTTTTTCCTCTGTTGGGTAAGCCAGTTTGGCATCCAGTTGTACTAAAGAATTGCTAAATAATAAAATCCTCCTCTGTTGCACCAGTTTTCCCACATTGTGTTTTTCCGGGGACAATTGTCCAAAATATTTATGTTGATGTGTTGATTCTTGTGCATGTGTTTGTTTCTATATTATGGTGTGATATCTGCAACATAATTTATTTTAATGTTTACTGAAGGGTTTTCGTAAATAACTTATTGAGAAATATGTAGGTAAAATAAATCAGTTCCTGCAGTGATAGAATTTTCACATGGTATTAGAGCAAGTAATCAGAGACAGGAAGGGAAAATCAATTATGGGTCGAGACCATGATGCAAAGGCATCTACATCAGGAAACTTGCACAGATTTTAAGAAAATTGCACAAGAGAGTAATTTTGGTTTCTTTATGTTGGCTTCTAGGCTGGAAGAAGAAGTGGCTTGTATGACTAGCTCTGCATCATCAGAGGTACGGTATATAGACGGTAGAGCCTCTTGGCATATGACGGGAATTCAGGAATGTTTCTCAGATTATCAAGAGGAGAGGATGAACTTTCAGATCACCATGGGGAACAAGGAAAAGTGTACTCCAATAGGGAGGGGTACCATAGTTTTTCAAACAGAAACGGGAGAGCAGTTGTGTGCTACCAATGTGCTGCATGTACCAGGATTGGGGATGAACTTACTTTCTATGTCGCAACTTCAAGGCAAAGGCTATGATGTTTTCTTCATCAAGGAGAAAGTATACGTCAAACACCCAAGCAGGGAAAAGAAAGTGCAAATTAGGATCCAAAGTAACAGGTTGTACAAACTACAACTAGAATCACCAATGGCACTAATAAGCAGTCATGGAGACAATGATTTGAACAAACTATGGCATAGAAGAATGGGACATTTGCACCACGGGGCTCTGAGAATTCTCAAGAACACTATAACAGGAGTTTCGGATCTTAGTACAAAACAAGATAATGTATACAAAGGATGTGCTCTGGGAAAGTATGCTAAAGCAGCATTTCCTAGAAGTAAAAACAGGACCAAGAGTGTACTAGGATTGATACACTCAGATATTTGCGGACCTATGTCCACTAAAGCTCTTAGTGGTGTTGAGTACTTCCTCACCTTCATTGGTGACCACTCAAGAAAAACTTGGATTTATTTTCTAAAAACCAAGGACGAGGTTTTCTGTCGATTCAAAGAGTTCAAGGCTCTAGTGGAGAATCTGGTTTGGAAGAAAATAAAAGTTTTGCGCTCAGATAATGGTGGAGAGTATGTCGATAAGGACTTCATTGATTTTTGCGCTAAGGAGGGCATCAGAAGAGAGTGGATAGATCCTTACAATCTAGAGCAAAATGGAGTAGTAGAAAGGAAGAACAGGACCATCATAGAAGTAGCTAGGGCCATGATGTATAATCAGGATATGCCAAAATCCCTGTGGGCAGAAGCATGCAACATGGTAGTCTATGTTCAGAATAGAACTCCTCATCAGGCATTTGGCAAGATTACTCCAGAGAAAGTCTTTACAGGGAAGACGCCTGAAGTTAGTCATTTCAAGATATTTGGGAGCTTAGCATATTGCCGCATACCCGAGGAAAAGAGGAAGAAGCTGGATCAAACTGCAGAGAAAGGATATCTAGTGGGATATAGCGAGAAAGCTAAGTCATACAGAATCTATCTTCCAAGGAGTAGGAAAGTAGTAGTTCAACGAGATGTGAAGTTCATGGAGGACAGGGCTTTTAGAAAATCTCGGGAAATGCCTTCCGAAGAGCAGTCAAAAGAGGAGTCGTTGGTCAAACCTCTTCAACCAACAGAAGTAAAGAATTCTTCCTCAAATCAGGAAGAAGCACAGGACGAGGAAGAGCTACCAGAAGCACCTGTTGGCAGAGGAAGAACAAACAAGGAACTTCGTCAAATTCTGCGAGATGCAGAGGATTTCATTGATGCGCCAAGGAACAATAAGAGGGAGCGAAAACAGCTAGATAGATATCAGGCATTAGTAGCTCAAGATGGGGAGCCTGCCAATTTTCAAGAGGCTACTCAACATCAAGTTTGGTTGGATGCAATGGTAGAGGAGTACAACTCCATAATGGTGAACGATGTTTGGGAGGTAGTGCCAAGGCCTCAAGACAGATCGGTGGTAGGTTCGAGATGGATCTACAAGATTAAATATGTTGCAGACAACAGTGTGGAAAAATACAAAGCCAGGTTTGTGGCTAGCGGGTATGCTTAGAAGGAAGGAATTGACTAGAAGAGACCTTCACCTTAGTAGCCAAGTATACATCTATTAGAACCGTGATATCTCTTGCAGCACAGATGGGATGGGAGATTCATCAGATAGATGTCAAAATGGCATTTTTGAATGGGTTGATAGAAGAAGAGGTATACATTGAACAGCGAGAAGGCTTTGAGACACATGAAAATAAGTCTCATGTATGTAGATTGAAGAAAGCCTTGTATGGACTGAAACAGGCACCTAGAGCATGGTATGGTCGAATTGATGGCTACTTGCAGAAGATGGGATTTGTCAAAACAGATCCAAATCTCTACTATCTGGTTGTAGAGAATGAGCCTCTAATCCTAGTATTATATGTGGATGATCTCTTCCTGACAGGATCATCCAGGCTCATCGAGGACTGCAAGAAGAATCTAGCCACAGAATTTGACATGAAGGATTTGGAACAAATGCATTATTTCCTAGGGTTGGAAGTTTGGCAACAAAAGGGGGAGAGCTTCCTTGGACAAGGGAGATATGCTACAAAAATACCAAAGAGATTCAGGATGGAGGCTTGTAGACCCATGGCTACTCCAATGATCAATAACTAGAAGAAAATTGATGCATCAGAAGACAAGGATATTGATCCCACCTTATACAGGCAGCTCATAGGGTCCCTGATCTATTTGGTCAATACCAGATCAGACATTTGTTACACTTGTTGAATTGAGGCTTCTGTGATCCATAATAGTTATAAGAAGAACTTTGGCGTAAATCACATGTAGAAAGACCTTTGTCAACGCGTTTCGAACCAACTACTATGGTTCATCGTCAGGACAAGTTGAGGAGTCAGATCATCGCTGCATCTTAAATAGGGAGAGTAGATCCTCCAAACAGCTAGGTTGACTAGGTTCAACTATCAACAGCTATAAAAAAACGGCTAGATAATGTTGAAAATTAAAAATAATATTATATTAAATTATATTATAAATACCATTTTATTTTAGAAATGTAATAAAAACTAATATTATAATTATAGTAATTAAATTTTCTCCCTAAAATATTAAATTAGCAAGTAATTCCGTTTTATTTTATTCATTAATATATTTAATTCCTTCTTGATTTATATACTAGGGATAAGTAAAAAGGGGGGTTTTTAGGAAGTTTTTCTTAAATTAATTTATTAATTCCTTAGGGACAAGAATGTTATTCTATTTTATTTTTATTATATATTATTCTATGGTTGTTAAAATAACTTATTTAATTAATTATTTAAATCACTAGGGAAAGGTAAGGGGTTTTTTTAGGATTGATAGAGTGGAAATAATAAACTATTAATGAATATTGGTTAAATAAATAGAATGAGCGACACATTTTAAAAAACAATAAGGTCAAGAACAAGACCAATAGTAAACTACTGAGCCAAAGGAGAAGCCCTAGGAGGAAGGAAAAGACATGGCTAAAAGGAGAAAGATCTAGGAAATTTAGGGGAAACATCGAAAGCACGAAAAGAATAAAAAGGGGGGAGGGTAGGAAAAGCAAGACCAAGAAGAAAGGGCAGGGACCCAACAGTTGCTGATCTTCGAGCTATCATCTCTATTGAGATTGTTAGGCCTCCTCTCAATTTCAATAGCTTTCCTGAATTTATGGTGATGGAACTGCGCAACCTTGGTAATAACCTTGGCCTCTTCTATACAAACCTAATGCTTGGTCCTTTCTGCATGCTCTGCTAATGCTGAAGACTTGGTTCTCCCATGTCTTAGGTCAACTGCATGTTTGTTGATCCTTTGATGGATGGAGCGCCCTGTTTCCCCGATATAGGGGGTCCCATCGACCCTAAAGACATGATGGGTGTCTACTTGATCCCTTGTTCTTGTGGGACCCCCTATATCAGGGAAACATGGCAGTCCATCCATGAAAGGATCAACGAACATGCAACTGACCTAAGACATGGGAGAACCAAGTCTTCAACGTTAGTAGAGCATGCAGAAAGGACCAAGCATTAGGATTGTATAGAGGAGGCCAAGGTTATTGCCAAGGTTGCATAGTTCCATCACTGTAAATTCAGGGAAGCTATTGAAATTGAAAGGAGGCCTAACAATCTCAATAGAGATGATGGCTGGAAGATCAGTAGTTGTTGGATCCTGCCCTTTCTTCTTAATCTTGCTTTTCCTACCCTCCAACTTTTTATCCTTTTCGTGCTTTCGATGTTTCCCCTAAATTTCCCGGATCCTTCTCCTTTTAGCCATGTCTTTTCCTTCCTCCTAGGGTTTCTCCTTTGGCTCAGTGATTTACTATTGGTCCTATTCTTGACGTTATTGTTTTTTAAAATGTGTTGCTCATTCTATTTATTTAACCAATATTCATTAATAGTTTATTTTTCAGTTAAGTCAATTTTATTAAAAAACCCCTTTACTTATCCCTAATGAGTTTAATAATTAATTAATAATAATCGTCACAACCCTAGAATAAAAAATTAAATAATAAATAAATTAAATAAATATTTATATTCTCTCAATTAAAATTTAAATTATAAATAAATAAATATAGATATTAAATAAATAAAAATTTAACCAATATTCATTAATAGTTTATTATTTCCACTAAATCAATCCTAAAAAAACCCCTTACTTATCCCTAGTGATTTAAATAATTAATTAAATAAGTTATTTTAACAACCATAGAATAATATATAATAAAAATAGAATAGAATAACATTCTTGTCCCTAAGGAATTAATAAATTAATTTAAGAAAAACTTCCTAAAAACCCCCCTTTTTACTTATCCCTAGTATATAAATCAAGAAGGAATTAAATATATTAATGAATAAAATAAAACGGAATTACTTGCTAATTTAATATTTTAGGGAGAAAATTTAATTACTATAATTATAATATTAGTTTTTATTACTTTTACTAAAATGAAATGATATTTCATTCGAATATACAATATATTGTAATTTAATTACTATAAATATAATATTATTTTTATTACCTTTTATTTTTTAACATTATAATATTATCTAGCCGTTTTTCTATATAGCCGTTGTTAGTCAACCTGGTCAACGTAGCCGTTTGGAGGATCTGCTCTCCCTATTTAATATGCAGCCATGATCTGACTCCTCAACTTGTCTTGACGATGAACCACACCAGTTGGTTCGAAACGCATCGACAAAGATTTTCTGCATGTGATTTACGCTGAAATTCTTCTTATAATTGTTATGGATCACAGAAGCCTCAATTCAACAATAAATTGATTGTTCACCTAAATCATAATCATTGGATTCGATGAATTATCAGGTTGGAAATTGAAATTCGTTGAGCTTCAATGCTCAGTGGAATAAAATCATTGAGATATATATGATTTCATAATTTGTTGAGGTTTGTTGACATTCGGCTGAACTTCTTTTTTTAAAGGGCTGATTTATTTTTGAAAACGTGGCATTCTTCCTTCGTCTATGTAGCATACCTCCATTGTGGCATTGTCTACACCCATACCTTTGAGCGGTAGGTAATTCCTTATGACTCACAGAAATGCAACCATCTTGTCTGTTCATAGTGTTGATGATGAGGTTACGTGTCCACAGAGTTTGGGTTTGACGACAACATATTCTACAATCTATGCATTGGTGATCATGGATATCGAGTGAAGGGAAACCAATGCATTGACCACTTTCCAACCGTGCGGTCCATTCATTTCCACAATAATCCACTGTGCATTTCAGTGGGAGTTAATAGAACTTTTTAGATGAGAAAATGATATGGGAGAGGTAAAAGGCGTTAGGTTTAGCTAATTTGTTAAATATTAGTCAAAATTATCTCATTTAACTTAATTTTTTTTTTTTGTAGGCTGGGGCGGGACTCTCCGATTTACATGTCCATTAAGTACCCCTCAACGGGGGAAGGGTAGCCCAAGATTTGAACCCAAGACTTCCGGTTCGGTGAGACTTCATTTCCACGGCCATTGCCGCTTGAGCTACCCCATGTGGACTCATTTAACTTAAATTATTGATTTTGATATGTTATTTTTATTTTTATGATGTTTTTTGCATTTTCGTATATATTTGTAATTATCATTTTGAATTTTATTTTCTATGTATTTTTTAATCTTTACTATCCCAAATTTAATGTCAAATTTTTATCATTGAAATTTTCACTGTATAGTTTTTGTCAAACTTCATAGTCATCAAACTCGAACTTGATTTCAAATTATGTTAATTCAAACTAGGTGACTTAGGTGATGGGTCCTTGCCTTATCATCATTATCATATTAAGAAAGTTAGTCAAACTTCATAGTCATCAAACTCGAACTTGAAGTCAAATTATGTTAATTCAAACTAGGTGTGACTTATGTGATGGGTCCTTGGCTCATCATCATTATCATATTAAGAAAGTAAATTGGGAAATTAAAAAAAATAATGAAAAGAATGTCATCATACAATTGAGAGATATTTGTGATATACAACCATGATTTATATCTCCTAATCATTGTGAAGCCATGTGCACTCAATCTTGGATGAGATAATTGGATGCCTTGCCTTTGGAAAAAATTTCACTTCTTGAGGTCCAATAATCCTCCAAAACCCATTGTCACATGTCAACGTCTCTTCACACAATCCATCACAATGTGCTTATTTTGACCAACCAAATGCAGGTCCTCCCTTCACGACAACCACACAAATTGATTAGGCTAGGATTCTTGCTTGTCAAATAACAAATATAGAAATGGTTACCTAATTGTTATGAGTTTTGAAAGACAAGGAGATGATTGCATCCATGGTTAGCTAAACCTCAAACCAAGGTGACCTACTTAGAAGTTAACTGTCAAGTTTACAAGTTGCAAATGTATTCGTTGGGGATGCTTAGACTAGTTTTTGACTTCTTTTTAGAACATTTATACTTAGAAGTCAACTCTCAAGTTTACAAGTTGCAAATGTATTCCTTGGGGATGCTTAGACTAGTTTTGACTTCTTTTTAGAACATTTATACTTTGAAGTCAACTCTCAAGTTTGCAAGCTGCAAATGTATTTTGCAACAGAGATACTTAGACTAGTTTTTGAATTCTTTTTAGAACATCTAGTGATATTGACTATGGTAGTTTTGTTTAGGTGAAAATGCCCTAGAAGTCCTTGCACATTAAGTGTGCAACCGACATTACTTTCTTTGTTGTTCAACATCACTGCCTCCCTAACTACACAATTAGGGAGATATTAAATGATATGTAATAAGACTACAATATTGGAGCAACTGGCATGCAAAATGTGTGATGAAGCGTTTTCTATACTTTGTTTAAGACAAATGGCACACTTAAGTGTGCAACCAACATTACTTTCTTTGTTGTTCAACATCATTGCCTCCCTAACTACACAATTAGGGAGATATTAAATGATATGTACTAAGACTACAATATTGGCGCAACTGGCAGGTAAAATGTGTGATGAAGCGTTTTCTATACTTGTTTATGACAAATGGTTATGGTCTAAAGTTGAGTGATAGAATGAATAGATGCAATGATAGTTGGTTTGAGTTTGGAGGACCCAAGGTTTTTCGCTAAGTTTATTATCATTCATGTTTTTTTTGGAACCTTTAATGGACTAGCCTCTATGTAGGAATTGCTAATGTTTGTTGATGAGTTGATCACATGTCCTTAAAATAGCCTCTTAATGCCTTTCTAGTTGTGGATATTTGATGAGGTTAAATGTACTTGTAATTTTGTAAATGATATATTAATTTATGGGGCTGGTTCTAAATGTAATGTCATGGCAATTTGTTTCTAGTGTTTCTTAGGGCTGTTGTCTTGTCTCCAAAATTGATGAGTGAATTGTCAATCTTTTTGTTAGTCATTGGATTTATTCTTTATTTTCTTAATAATATTAAATTTGTTTGTGTTTCTAGTGTTTCTTAGGGCTATTGTTTTGTCTCCAAAATTGATGAGTGAATTGTCAATCTTTTTGTTAGTCACTGGATTTATTATTTATTTTCTTAATAATATTAAATTTGTTTGCGTGTGTTTCTAGTGTTTCTTAGGGTTATTGTCTTGTCTCCAAAATTGATGAGTGAAATGTCAATATTTTTGTTAGTCACTTGATTTATTATTTATTTTCTTAATAATATTAAATTTGTTTGCGTGTGCACTGTGTAGTGCCAATGTGAATGAACATATTTCTTGACTATTGAGATTCAATAAATTATTTCTCACTTGAAAGTTTTGGGGTATGCATTAAGGGAAATTTGAGGTCTAAAATGGGTCTCCTAAGGAAAATAATAAAATAAAAAGAGCATGTGCCACATCATATTAGCTTTTGGGTTGCTTTGAAAGTGGTTACACCATATTAGGGGTGCTTTTATGTGATGTGAGTTTGTGGTGAAACCCTAAACCCCTAGTTCTATGTAAGAGCTTTTGGTTGATGACATTTGGACAACTTTCTATAGGTGGTTGCTTGACCTTAGGCTTGGTGCTAAATGTGGCATACTCCTCAACGTTTGGGTTGCTTTGAAAGTGTTTACAACATATTAGGGGTGCTTCGATGTGATGTGGGGTGTATGGTGAAACCCTAGACCCTTAGTTCATTGTTAGAGATTTTGGTTGATGACATTTGGACAACTTTCTATAGGTGGTTGCTTGACCTTAGATTTGTTGCTAAATGTGGCATACTCCTTAACGGGTTGGTTATCTTAGGTGGCATTGAGGTCTTTTGCTTGGTGCACAATTTGAGGGGGATGGTTGCTTCCATGGGTCTTGGATCTATCTTGAAGGAGCGCTTGGTGCTAGGAGGGAAGGCACTTAGCCTCAAGAGCAATGGGACCCCATGGCATGCCTCCTATGAGGAGGACAAGTGCTTGATGAGGATGCTTGTGTCAAAGGCGCACTATTTGGGGTTGTATGTGGACCCATGACACATAGGTAGTATTGGATTCTTGTCTTTGAAAGCAAGCAAGCTTGTGATGAGGAGCATTTGATACATGGAGCCTATGCCCAGAGAGCACTAATTGAGGAGCCTTGACTTGACATGTGTACACCTTGGAGAGAGCGCTTTACTTGGAGATCTTATCGTTAGGAATAGATTAGGTTGCTTGTGGATCTAGTCAGCTTTACTATTGTTCCCCATCCTCACCTATTTTATACAAAGGGAGATGGGAGTCTTTAGTTGTAGCATTTGTGTAGAAGCATGTGAGAGTTCATTAGATCATTTGTATCTTGAAGATGAACTTGTCTCAAGTCCTTCTATTTGTCTTTATGCTAGGGAGGAAAGCACCATGGTTTGTGAGAGGCAAAACCTAGACGGTACTAGGGTTGAAGTTCTTGTGTGAGGACCTAGGGTTTGTGGCAACGAAACTCGATAGGAGACTTGGAGCACTTTGCTCAGAGAGTTTGTGTGAGGCATGTTTGGAGAAAGATCAAGGGTGGACTTCTTGGTGTTGATGCTAGCTTATTGTGAAGTCTTGGGTGTGGCTAGAAAGATTCGTGTGATGCCTTGCTAGGCCTTTATATTGCTGGTCGGGGTTTTCTTTTGATGATGGATGTCCTATTTAGTGATTGGAGGCATTGGAGAGTGCTAGTTTTGATAAGCTTGCAGGACCAATGCAGTATAGGACCATCCTGTACCAGCTTGTGAAGGATCATGCTGTACCAGCTTGTGATAAGATGTTGATATGTACTTGTAACTTCATTCTTATGTATATATGAAGTGTACTTTGCTGTCCAAACTGTGTACCTTTCAGTTTATATTCTCAGGGTGAACAAGTAGCTTTTACTGCTGTTTGAATAGCAGTATACTTCATCTATAAGATGTTGATATGTACTTGTAACCTCATTATTATGTATATATGAAGTGTATTTTTCTGTCCATTTGAATAGCAGTATACTTCATATATAAGATGTTGATATGTACTTGTAACCTCATTATTATGTATATATGAAGTGTATTTTGCTGTCCAATTTTGTGTACTTGCAAATTGGACTTCCAGCTTATATTCTCATGGTGAATCAGTAGTTTGTAGCATTGTTTGGTATGTTAATTTATTCTGAACAGTTTCCATATTTTATTGAGTGATTTGACAAGTATATAGAAGGTAAGATGGCAGATTTTGTTGTTGTAACAAATCTGCTGTTTATAAGTTAGTGTTATACATTGGGATTTGTGCCCCAAAGAGATTGAAACATAGTTCACTTGAAGTACAATTGTTCAATGTTTGTTTTTGTGGGTTGCCTTCTTGCAAATATTGTGTCGGTGTAGCATTGCGTGAACAAATATATTGTCTGAGGGTCTGGAAGCAACTTACTGTCACCGTTGGGGAAAATATAGACAAACTTTAGAAAATACAAAGATTCATTTTTATTTATTTTTCTTTAAACATTTAAAGAAACCTGCTCCCTCTAGTGCTATTATGGGCATATGGAATAATGAGTAACCCCTTTGTTCTCAATACGCTTTCCCTCTTCAAACTGAGCAAATAAAGTCCACAGTTTTCTTGAGTTAAATTATCTTTTTCTTTTTCAGCTGATATGTTGTCGATATATCACGTTATTCTCAAAATATTGTGATATATTCTAAACTGGAAAAAATCGTGATTTTTTCCAGCGATATTGTTGTCAAACTGAGAGAATTGTGATGTTGGTGATATGTCGCTGATATTTTCAACACTGGTAGATAGGTTATCAATTCTTTGTTATTATAAGGTTGGATTTTTGATGCGGTCTATAAGAAGATAAACACAATGTTTAAAAAGATTGGCACATATGAATAATTTTTGGTATTTCGGGATAAATTTACTTAATATTAACATATTTCAATAATAACTAACTTTTAGTATTTGAAGGTAATTTCACATAAAATCTATAAAAATATTCTTGTGGGATTTTGATTTTTAAAATTTATTAAAGAAGTTCATTAACGGGTTTGGTAATGGCTTAACTAGGGTTGACTATTATTGGAATAGATAGTGATGCTTGGAGATGAGTCGTTGAAATGTGTTTTTATTTTCCTTGACAACTCATGGGGTTGACATTATCATCTTAAATGCTGTTGGTTGAAATTAATCGTTTCTTTTAGTTAAAATTTTCGTATGAGGCCCAATGTTGACCGCAAAGTTCCTCTAATGTTGTTGTGGAGCAATCTTGTTTGGGTGCAGTGCTAATAAATGATTATTCTTGACTATTGAAATTTACTAAAGTACTCCTGATTGGGCTCCTGAGTTTGATATATATTGAGTGGAAAAGATAAATTGTAATGATTTGTAGGTGCGAGCTGAATATGAAGTCGTAAAGAACTTGCCGACATTGCCACAACGGGAAGTTGGCAGTTCGGTATCAAACTCAAATGTTGGAGAAACTCATTCATCTCTGACAACTAATCAAGCTCAAGGTACATTTGTTTTATATGCTTTAATAAACGTAATCAATGATTGATGATTTTCCTTGTGCCATATTGCATTTTCCAAGTGAAGTATTATATTTTTACTTATGGTATCTGTACTTGACTTTAGATTAGCTTTCTTGAGAGAAATAAACTTGCTTAACGTCAAATTAGATATTGAATAAATGAAAAAAAGTCCAGACTCTGATATCTTTCGTCAAAATTTTAAGCTTAGATTTAGTGTGTGTGTGTTATCTACCTCTTTGCATGGTTGAATTGTGAAAGGCAAATGGTGGAGAAACTCATTCATCTCCATGGGTTAATCAAGCTGAAGTTACATTTCATTTATGTATATTATTAATCCTTGACAATGATTGTTGTTTTTCCTT
>APFE031241522.1:28360-52249 GCA_000404065.3 Pinus taeda | reverse complement strand
TCTTGTACAAACTAGGATCAAAATCCTTGATGTTGTCCTCTTTCCTGAGTTTTAATCCCATCACTGTGGGAGTGATTGCTGCCTTGCTGTCCTGCATATTAAATATTTCCAACACTTCATTTATATATTTTTCTTGTGAGATAAAGATCCCATTTTCATTTTGATCTACTTCTATTCCTAAGAAGTATTTCAGCAAACCCATGTCAGTCATCTCAAATTCCTCTTTCATGACTGCTTTGAAATTCTTAATAAGATAATCATCATTACCTGTGAAAATAACATCATCAACATATAACACAACAGTTAGTATTTTACCATCCTTTTCTTTGATGTAGAGGGTGGGTTCTCCCTCACACTTTTCAAATCCATTTTCCAGTAGATAAGAATCTATCCTACTATACCATGCTCTTGGTGTTTGCTTCAGCCCATAAAGAGCTTTCTTCAATCTGCACACTTTGTGCTCTTGGCCTTTCTTTTCATAGGCTAGAGGTTGTTCAATGTAAATCTCTTCCATTAACACTCCATTTAGGAATGTTGACTTCACGTCCATTTGGTAAACTTTCCACTTGTTTTGTGCTGCTATGGACAACACTACTCTCACGGTTTCCATTCTTGCAACCAGTGCGAAAGTTTCCTCATAATCTCTCCCATACTGATGATTGTATCCCTTGACAACCAGCCTTGCCTTGTGTCTTTCTATCTTGCCTTCAGGATTGCAGTTGGTCTTATAAATCCATTTGACTCCAATAACTTCTTTTCCTTTTGGTAGTTCAACCAAATCCCATGTCTTGTTTCTTTCTATGGCATTCATCTCCCCATCCATAGCTTCTATCCATTTCCTATCTTTAATTGCATCTTCGAAATGAATAGGGTCATCAACATGACAATACAAGGCAAATAAGGAATTCATTCATTCATCATAAATGTCACTTAAGTTTCTAAAATTTTTACCTCTTTCATTTGGTGTACAAGTGCTTGAAGACGCACTTGAATTTCCTCTTTGTGGTGTGCTTGGAGAAGCACTCTCATTTCTCCTCAAGGGTTTTCCTTAATGTCCCTGTGTTGGCGCTGCTGTTTGGGAATGTATTTCAGCCATCTCATCATCATCTTCATCATGAGACAAACAGTTCTTAACATTTACTGTTTTCTCTATGCTTCCATCCCAAGCTTCCTCCTCAATGAACCGAACATCTCTGCTGACAAAGAACTTCTTGGTAGATGGGATATACAACCTGTAAGCTTTGGATTCCTCACTGTATCTGTTGAAGATACATTTCTCCCCTTTGTTGTCCAACTTTCTCCTTAGGTGATCAGGAATGTGTGCATAAGCCACACATCCAAAAACTTTCATGTGGGTGACTCCTTGCTTTCTCCCGCTCCATGCTTCATCCAGCACTTTGTTCATCACAGCTTTTGTAGGACACCTATTCAAGATATATACTGCACAGTTTACCGCTTCAACCCAATACTCATTTGGCAAATGCTTTTCCTTCAACATGCTCCTCGCCATATCCATGATGGTCCTGTTCTTTCTTTCAGCAAAACCATTTGGCTGTGGGGTGTACCTAGCTGTAAATTGCTTGTGAATTCCATTTTCTTTACAAAACCGTAGGAATTCCTTGGAGATATACTCACCTCCTCTGTCGGTTCTCAAAACTTTGATGTGCAGCCCACTTTGATTTTCCACAAGTGCTTTGAAATTGCGAAATTTTTCAAACACTTCACTTTTATTCTTCAAGAAATAAACCCAAGTTTTTCTTGTAAAATCATCAATAAATGTTAGAAAATATTGGTTTCCTGCTAAAGATGAATTTTGCATCAGTCCACATAAGTCTGAGTGGACAATCTCTAAGGGTGCCTTTGCCCTTATGCTTTTCCCTGATGGAAAACTTTCTCTGTGTTGTTTTTCCAATATACAACCTTCACAAAGGTTGTCCGGTTTCTCTATCAATGGTAATCCTCTTACCATTCCTTTTCTGATCAGCAAGTTAAGACCTCCAAAGTTGAGATGTCCAAATCTCAAATTCCACAACCAATTTTCATCCTTTGGTACGCTTTGGAGAGCCTCTTAGGTAACTGCTGCAATTACTTCTTTATTTTTCAAATCTACCCTTATTCTGAGAGGGAACATCTTGTTCCTCGTCATCTTCACTTCAGCAATACATCGTTTGTTGGGTGCTCTATCCATGATGGTGCATACATCATTCTCAAAGAAAACATTGTACCCCTTTTGAACAAGCTGCCCAATGCTTAAGAGGTTACACTTCATTCCGGGAACATAATAGACATCTGCTATGGTTTTCTTTTCACCTTTCTTTGTAAATATTTTAACTTCTCATTTTCCCATAACAGAAATTTTGCTATCAGTCCCAAGTGTGACTTGTGACTGCACACTCTAATCTAAAGCAGAAAACAGGGCTATGTTTCCTGTCATATGGTTGTTGCAACCGGAGTCTAGAAACCATATGTCTTTACTGTTTGTTTCAGCCATATTACAAACTAATAATACATTATCTTGGTTGATATTTTCTCTAGTGATATTTGCACTAGATCTATTATTCATATCATGTTGTTTTTTCTTACATTCGCTGGCATAGTGCCCATATTTTTTACAATAATAACATTGGACATTGGATTTTTCATACCTTTGTCCTTGAGCATGATGTTGTCCTCCTTGTTGGCTGTTGCCTTAGCCTTGGTTCTGATTTGGATTGCTGCCTTTTCCTTGAGCGTTTGCTAGACTGTTTCTTCCACCTCTGTTTTGGCTTCTGCCTCTTCCTCTTTTGTTTCCTCTACCTTGAACTCTTCCTCTTCCAAAGGACATCTGGGTCTTGAAGGCTTGCTCTATAGATGAGTTTTCATTTCTACTCAACCTCTGCTCATGTGTTATCAGTGATGCATGGAGTTCATCAACTGAAAAGTTTGAGAGATCCTTTGTCTCTTCTATGGTGGTGACAATCACATCAAACTTTGAGGGTAGGATCCTCAATAGTTTCTCCAAAATCCTCCTTTCTTCAAGTATCTCTCCATGAGTCCTTATCGGTGTGACCAGACCAATTACATGTGTGAAGAATGAGTCAATATTGTCTGACTCCTTCATGCATAGATTCTCAAAATCTCTCCTCAACAACTGTAGTTTTGCTATCTTCACTTTCTACATGCCTTGATAGGCTATCTTGAGAGTTTGCCATGCTTCTTTGGATGACTTAGCTGCTGCTATCCTTGAAAACACACCCTCATGCACTGCTTGATATAAAAATACGAGGGCTTTGGAATCCTTCTTCCTATTGCTCTTCAACCAATCTTTCTCTGCCTGAGTTAGTCTGTTAAACTCATTTTCATCTGCTAGTTCTTCAAACCCATATTCAACAAGTTCCCATAAATCTTGTGAGGCAAACAGGGCTCTCATGGTTATTGCCCAGTAGTCATAGTTTTTCCCATTAAAATGTGGGAGCTGAGTATTAAACATACCCATGCTAGTGCTGGTGCTAGTGCTATCCATTCTTGCACTCCTTAACTATGCTTTAAAATGCTTTGATTGTGTATTAAAATAACTCATTGTCTTCAACAGCAATACAAAAAAAACTTTGAGAAATACCTGAAACCTTTCTTGACTGAGTCTTCACTCTGCTGGAGAAGCTGTTGCAGCAAGAAACCTTCCTTCAGCTTCTTTGACACCTTTCAAAGAGCCTGGACAAGCTCTGATACCACTGTTGGGGATTTTTCTGTTAAAATCCCAAAAACAACAAAAACTCACACACAGACAATGCTTTGTTCTTCTGCACAGGATCTTTAACACAGCGGAAACAAATAAAATTTCTGAGCAGCAGACAGAGTTTTCACGCACCAAATATTTCTATTCATTAATAAAAAAAATTGTTGTTACAAATTTTGATCTTCCGCTCTCTCAGAGGGATTCACCAATAAAATTTCAACAAAAGGAATTACTTTGTCTCCTCCTGAGATTTTACACTGCTGTGTGTAAAAATCACTTTTACATTCACTGCTGTAAAAACAGACTTCAACTACAGAAAATTTACATTCACTACTGTGTGGAAATTACATAGATTTTTCTCACGCTGCTGCGTCTTTCTTTTACATTCACACGCTGCTACGTGTTACAGATGCACTGTTGTGCATTGCAAAGAAAAAAAAATTACATTCTCCACTACTGTGTCTACATTTTCTACATTGTTAAGCTATGCGAGGAGATGTCAATACTATCCACCAACCGCTTTTACTCTCTGATGGAGTCACTGCTACAATTTGTTGTGCTTGATGAACAAAACTCATCTTTTCTGATATTCTGTTGTACTTCTCGAGCAGGTGGAGTGGAACTCCATAACTAATAAATGTATTGAGCTGCTCGAGGGTGGTCCTTTCCTTCTCAACCATGCTTTCATGTTAAATGTGGTTGTTGAGAAGTAATGACGGAGAGGTTGGATCTGGCCTACTTCCTCCTTTGGGAACACAAAACAGGTAAAGGGCGTAAAGACAGTATGGCGGAGGTGTGTTCAAGGTGGGAATAAATAATGGTCGTTGGATTAAAAATGGACGGCGGAGATCAACTTGGCGAAGGTGCGATATGCGATAACAAACAGGTCTCATCGCAACATCGCATCGGCGGAAGACAAAAGAGCGGAAACAAAACACATGTGGGGCTTTGCGATTTTCCATTTGCGATTGTATCGCAGTATCGCAATCGGTGGATACAAAGCTGAGGGCTTAACACGCAATGGGGAAAGTTGCGATGTGCGATAGCATTGCAAAGTCGCAGTCATAGAAATCAAAAGGAACCAAAATAAGGCAAGGGGAAAGACATGTGATTTGCGATATGATCGCATCGCAGAAGGAAAATTGCATGGTTTTTCTGAGGTAAAGCATGCTGCAGTTGAAATTACAACTTCAACAATTTTTCCACGATCAAACAACCTCTTTGATCGATAATGTGTGCAAGAATGTCGAGTTTAAGAATAAGGGTTCGCACAGAGAAATGTGGAGGAAAATGTAAAGAGGAAAATGTAAATACAAATTCTTTGGTGGACCACGCGGAACTAGACAGACGTTGTCAAAAGCACAAGTTTATCTTCTGCTTTGACCTTTGAATAATTCCATAAACACTTCACCTCGCTCACTATTATATTTATGATTCTAGAATACTTTGACAAATTATAAACCTTTAAGAATGGTGTAATTCTTATTTTAAGGATGGTGTTAAGATTTCTTTCACAAACTATAAACCTTTAGTGTAATTGTGTTCATTATAAGGTTTTATAGGTGGTGTAATTGGCTATAGTATTTATTTTCATATAAATTCTAAATACTTATAAGGTGGTTGGTTGTTAGAGTTTTTTGGAGAGATTTTTCCAATACTATTCTCAATATTTTCATCTACAAACTTGTAATTTAATTTTACAAAGTTTAAATTACAAGTTTTGATATGAATAATATGAATTATTTGTATTTAACATGTCCCTTTCTCAAATTTCTTTATTAATATTAAATCCAACTGTGGCTTAACTCTCTCTGGAGAAAGCCAGGAAAATGGTGAGTAGTAAATTTCTACCAACTCTGGCTTAACTCCCTAGAAAGCCATGAAAATGGGGAGGTAGTAAATTTCTAGAATTTATGTACATAAATCGGTTCGAGGGATGTAGTGAATTTCTAGATTCTCTGTGTATAAATCGGTTCGGTCAGTGTGTGAGAGTGTTTTCTTTCCGACGGTAGCTGCGTTAAATATGATACTATTTTTTGTATCTCACTGGGCATGATTGGAATGAGCGGTAGAGTCCAGAGAGATAGAGTCGTTGTGGTGGCTGTGCTGCATTGGCCATGGTGGCTCCGATCTGATTCGTAAATGCCTGCAGTTTTCCAAACGAAGTGGTAGGCCTGGCCATTGCTCACTTAACGCTTCAACTCTCTTGACCAACATTTCCAGCAATTGCGACTCCCTTGTCCACTCAATAAGCAATACCTCAATCTCCCTTTACTGCATAGCCAATCTGTCTGTCAAAGCGGCGGTTTCCTTGGTAGCAGTGATTTCGTGGAAGTCATATCCAAGCAGTGTCATTCTGGTTGGAAATATTAATCTCAATTACCGTAGTTAATTAGACTTAGAACAACCATACATGTGGTACATCTTAATTGCAGGTTTTGATTTTGTTTGCAGTAGGAAGGACTGAAGTTACGAAATACAGATCATATGAGTATCTTAACCGAGCACATGATCAAGGTCAATCCAAGACTTAGTGGGCAACAAATAATAAACCTTCAAAAATGGTGTAATTGTGCTGGTTATAAAGCTTTAATAGTAATTTTATTAGCTATACTATTTATCTTATTATAAACTACCATATAAAATATAATATTTAAGTTTTAAATCCTTTTATTAATTTGTAAATTAGTTGTTGGAAGATTTTAATTTTTTTAATGATCATAATAATACTAAATTGAAAGACTTCAGTAAAAAGAAATATAAATTATATACATTTAACAAAGGGAAAAAGTTAAATTTTGACTTTATTTTATGGTTATTAGATATTAAATCCACTTATAATAAAGTTAATTATAGTTGTTGGATGTGTAAATCTACATAAATTCAAAATTCAAAATTTAGAAAGAAAATTGATTTTATTCCATCTTTATTGGATATCTAAATCTACATAAAACAATACTAAATATTGAATTTTCTTGTTAGTTGTTGGATGTCTTAATCTACATTCAAAATCAATATAAAGGAAAAATAATTAGTTTGAATTTTTCCCATTTATATTTAATTTCATTAATTTTTTTTATTGTGCTTGTTGAAAAAAATGATAAAAATAATTAGTTTGATTTTCTTCCTCTTTATATTTATATTTATTATTTTTTTAATTGTGAAAAAAACACTTATTGACACTCCTCATGACATATTTAAAACATATTCAAATTTATATATTAAGTATTTTAAATAATACACATTTTTTATTATATCCTGCTAAAATTATAAGGATTCATAAATATATTATGTATATTAAATAAATGATTAATTTGAATATTTTTTGATCCTTCGGTTTTTATATCTTCTAAATCTATTTGATATGTGATTAATTTTAAATATATTTACTTATTTTTATTTGAAAAAAATAATGTTTTATAATTTTAATTATTAAAAAAATATTCTTTTATCAATAATAAAAATTATATTATACTTGAATGATATATACAACGTAATTTTTAAATGATATACAAACGCAATAAATTTGATAGTAATAAATGATTGATTTTTTTTTTTATCTAGATATTTGTTTTTCTGGTTTTAAAAATAGATATTAGTTTTTTGGAGGATTAATTTGACTTAGTTTTTCTTTTATTTTAGAATATGTTTATTATATCGCTTGAGTAATAGATTTTTCTATATATATGAAATATTACATTTTTCTATATATACGAAATATTTACATTTTTTAATAATAAAAGAAATTAGTCTTATATGTTATTATGATGGATAGTTAAATTGAATTGAGTTTCTTATATAAATATTCTTTAATTTAAGATACTTATTACTATTTTATCTCTTTAAATGGTAGACATTCTCATTTGTCTACCCTATATCAATAAATGGTTGAAATTCTTGAATTTTTTTAAATATGCTTTAATTTAGTTGAATGTCTTCCATATGTGATTAATAGATATTTTGACTGGTCTATCATAGATTTTTGTATGATTGAATAATAGACAACTCATCTACCATATATATGGTAGATATTTGTATGTTTAAATAATAGACATTCTTACTTATTTACCATATATGATAGGTGGAAAAACCATGGTTAATTAGAGAGAGATTGGCAATTATATATATATAATATGATATATATTATATATATATATATATATATAGTATTAGAAGATTGATTTGATTTGATTTGATTGGTCTTTGTCTTTATAGATGATTGTTTTGATTATATACAATAGGTGGAAAGAATATGGTTAAGTCGAGAGAGATTGGCCAAAAAAATTGTTATAGATGATTGATTTGATTGGTCTTTGTCTTTTTTTTGTTTTCATATGTTTGATGTGATTAATTTGATATTTATTATTTTTTTTAAAGATATGTTTTGTATTTTTTTATCAACAATTATTATCATTGTATAATATGTTTGAATAATATACAATGTCATTGTGATGTTTTATCTTATGAATCATTGATTTGATTTGTTGTTTTGATACACAGGCATATAGTTTTATTTTTGAACAATAGATATTAATTTGTAGATGGTTGATTTGATTTAGTTTATTCTTTGACATATAATTTCATTTTAGAATGTGTTTTAACTCATTTGAGTAATAAACATTTCTTTTACTCTACTCTATATAAAGGATTGAGTCTTAGAATAATGAATATTCTAGATGAATGTTCGACATGAATTGATTTTCTCTTTGAATATTCTTTGATTTATGGATATGTAGATGTGTCCACCCTATGTCCACAGATGATCAAAATTACTTGTATTTTCTTAACATACTTTAATTTAGGAAAATGTAAGTTACATCTTTGACTAATATACATTCTCACTCCTCTACACTTTTTTAATAAATGTTTAACTTGACTTGATTAGTGTTTTTGAATATTAATAAATGTTTAACTTGACTTGATCAGTCTTTTTGAATATATTTCCTTGTGAATTCCCATTGATATAAGTTATGTGAATAGGTGATTCATTTGACTTAATTTGTCTTTTTAACATGCTTTAATTTAGGGATATATCTTTGTATCTTTGAATAATAGGAATTCCCTAGTCCTCTACCCTATGTTGATGGATGATTAAATTGAATTTATTTCTCTTTTTAAATATATTTTGATTTAGAGATATATATTGCATTTTTTAATACTAAACATTCTCACTCCCATACCTTATAAAGCAAGAAAAATTAATTCTAATCAAACCAAAATTCAATAAATTGATAAACATCTTCTTAATTAAGTATTTCACATACTTTTAATATTAATAATGTATATATTAGGTATATGTGATATTATAGCAATTTTATTGCACTATAATAGCACTTGGAGTCCTAGTTTATTCACACTATCTTTGGAAATTTCACAATTAATTTTTTTCCATCCTCCAATGAATATATCCCATACATAGTATTGGTTACAAAATAATTTTAATGCATGCTTTAACATAATTCTCTATATCTCATCTTTTAATCATATTGACCTATGTATATTGGAGAAATGGATATATTTAGCCAACAATGTGTGGGTCTACAATATATTCACATGAATGAATTTTCCTTAGGAAAATATTTAATAGATATAAAGCATATTTTATGCATTAATGATGTAAAATTCATACCCAAAATAAATTGGTACACCTAGAGGTGTTTAATAATTAAACAAGATACTAGAAAAACATGTCAACAATCTAAATAGAGATGTGAGAAGGATTAAACCTAGTTAAATAAGTTACTAGAAAAGGTTGACACGGTACCAAAATCTGTGTTCATTATATTACATCAGTAATATGCTTAATGTACATATTTTCACTCCTCTAACCTATGTTAAATGGCTAGTTAACTTGACTTGATTTATATCATTTAATATGATTTGATTTAGGGATGTCTTGCATCCTTGAACGATAAAATGTTGCACTCATCTAACTTAAGTTGATTGATGATTGAGTGGACTTGAATTGTCTCTTTAAATATTGTTTAAGTTAGGAATAAGTCTTATATATTTAATAAATATTGATTCTCACTCTCTCATCCTATGTAAATTGCATCTTTGAATAATACACATTGTAATAATCCCTTATTCTATGGTGATCAAGGATTGACTTGACTTAATTTCCCTGCTTGAATATATTTTTATTTAGGGATATATCTTGCATCTGTAAATAATAGATATTTTCCTTATGTCGATGGATGATTGATTGGACTTATTTTGTCTCTTTGGATACATTTGATTTAGGGATAATGTCAAGAAAATTCTTGCTCCTCTACCTTATATGGATTGAATATTTAAATAGTAGACATCCTCACTCATGTACCCTATGGTAATGTATGATTGAATTGACTTGATTTGTCTCTTTAAAAATGTTAAACTCGTTAACATCCCTAACCCCTAATATAGAATACTATGTATTGTTATGTAATGAATTCCATCATTAGTAAATAAAGCCTATGTAGTAGTATGAACATAATTATTGTAAGAAGGCTTACTCATAGGTTCCTCCTACTAGAAATTTCCTTCCCTAGAATGTTCTTAGGGGATAAAGTAGTATATATATAGAGGTAGAAGCATTGTAAAATATGTGTCATGGATTCATTTATTAATTGAGCTTTTCTTTATTTGATATTTCTCCCTTAAAGAGGAAGTGAATAGTGATTGTGTATTAATCGTGAATCTAGCAAGTGTCGATGAGGTACAAATCTCTTAAGGCACAAACCTCTTTTAGAGTGAAAAACTTGAAAAAAGGTTTTTTCCTCAAGAAATTTGACCCCCCTCAGGGTTTTCTAGCTTTGTGATTAAGATTGAAAATTGGTCATAATGTAAAATAGTGAGACTACTTGAAATTTTGTAATCATAAGAATTTATTTTTCCAAATACGTTTATTGTGTGTGTGTGTGTGTGTTTCACATTGAAATATTTCACTTACCATGGGCATCAAAATATTTTATTTATGGACCGTATTGTTCACATTAAAATGTTTTTTTCTTATTAATATATTTTTAAATATACTTCAATATTTTTTTTGTAACTCGACAATTTCTATTAATTTAGGGAAACTTTACATTGCAATGAGAATAAATTCAAAACACCATTAGCCTTACACCTATTGGATTTGATGGCCAACTGGTAAAGACCAAAAGACATAGACATTAATAGGAGAAAACTTAAGGACGAAAGACTCATTTCCTAAGTGGACCAAAATTGTCCAAGAATCAAAACACATATCACAAGCATCATTAAACACCATAATTACCCAGACTCAGGTCGTCAAGGCCACCACCCCTTGTTTGGTGAAAAACTTCATGAACATGTGCCTCCATGTGTGCCATTATCCCTTAAAAGTTGTCCAACTTCTCCTAGAACCACTTCTAATCTCTGCGAAGAAATCCATTATATGCCACTGATTATGTTGGATATCATTCATAACTCCAATGATCTCATTATAATCATCATGTCAATCCCTGACTAGTTGTTCTTTAGATGTTATCACGTAAAGAATTTGTGCATCAAGCAATTCAAAAGGTGAAGGAAGGTCTGCAAGCCTAGGGGAATTGGTGTTCTATAACACCATCCTACCACACTTACCCAATTTCACCAGTCCACTGGGGTAAACGTTTGATGAAGAGTTACTATGATATGATTCAACCACCTAGGTACAATTAAGGAAGTCAAATCGAAAAACCAAAACCTTACTGACCTTCCTCAAGAGCTATAGGGATCCTAAGAGCTAAAAATCCACTCCAAGTGCCCTGAACTTGAGGTAGAATTCTTTTTCTAACCTAGACTTCCAGTCGCATGCATAAGCATGCATCTAGGGAACTGTAGGCCTCCAATAACATGCATAAGAATACAAGGTAGTGATTGCAGTACCAATTTCCGAATTCTGTGCCTGCAACCACAAAATCTATGCCACCTTTTAAGGGCTAGACTCCAGATCATTGCCTATAACTTGATGAAAATTTTCAAAACAATAGATAGCATAAAGACAAAGCCTATAACACAAAACTTGATCAAGGGCTTGACATAAACAAGCCTAACCATGACAAACATTTCTTCAAACTTTTGGTAGAGATGTAATATACAAGTCATGAATGCATTTCTGATCATAATAGTCTAAGATTCACCTTAGAATCACCAAGAAGGCCCTATGCCCTCTCCACAAATTTGCAATAACATTTTTTAGTTAATGTATTCATCAACCATTCATATATTCATCAAACATTTCAAGAGCCATATACAACATACATCATATAACCAACAAATAACCTACATATATAACCATCAAAATACCATCATATAAACCATGGAAACTCAGCCATAATATCAACATCAAAATCAATACATATTCTAATAGATCACAAAGTAAAATACCTCTTATTAACATATGAAAATTCCAACCAATTTAGGGACTTCCACGTATCACTTGACCATAGATTGTGTTGAACCAATTATTTCTTTCATCCAATCACCACTACGCCATATTCCAAGCATGAATGTGGGAACTCATGGAATAAAACAACCAAAACCAAACCAAGGCTTCCAAAGGCAAACACACCTCAACCCTCAACCAATGATTCCACCTCATGATTGAACATCACTAATTATCATCAAATCAACCTCTACCCAATATGTTCAGGGTTCTAGGGCATTTTTTCCAACTCGTCTCTAGTTTTAGTAACTCAACCCATAGTTGTCATAGGGCTCCAGAGCATTTATCCAACTAAGGCTCTAGCACTAGTAACTCGACCCACCAAGGGCTCTAGAGAATTTTTCCAACTAAGGCTTCTAGGACTAGTAACTCAACACAAGTTGTTCCAGGGCTTCCACGGCATTCGTCCAACCAAGGCTCCAGGAACTAGTAACTCAACCCACATCCATAAGGAACATCAGAACCAATCAGAAACAAATGGAAAAACCCACAACATCAATGCTATCAAGGAAATGGCAAGGCTAGGAAAAACCATTGTTAATCCATGCAATCCTCCATCCCAATGATAGATCAATAACCAAATAATCACATGCATATAACATGCATTCCAAGACTAGTAAGGAAATCATACATGCAACATGATACCTGCAAAGCAATCCCGTTATAGTTGTTGATCCCACTATTCCCCTATTCTTTCCTGCTTTCCTTTGCCTTCTTTTTCCAAACCCAATGAAAAATAGAGTGCTCCAAGAATGCTTCAAGAATGCTCTAAATGTGCAAGAGTATGAGAGAGAGAGAGAATTGAATGAGAGTGCGAAATACTAAATTAAAAAAATCAATGAATTGATCCTCATAAACATTTTTATCATTGAGGCCTCTATTTTCTTCATTTTCCTTCAATTTTCCTTCATACAAATTTGTGTCTCTTCACCTTCATTTTCTCCTATTTTCTTTTATTTCATCAATAAAATTCCAATTAATGTCTATGCGCCTTTTCAATGCCTTTTCCAATTTCCTTGTAGCCATAATAAACCAAATGAACACCTACTAGGATGTTTTACAGAACATTCAGCTTCAAATATGTGTCCCATGACCTTGGTATTATATTTATTTTTACATGGAAAATTAACGTGGAGCTGTTATAGGAAAAATGGCTCATGAACATGTGCCGCCATGTGTGCCATTCTCCCTTCAAAGTTGTCCAACCACCCTTGGATCTGCTTCTAACCTCTAGGAAGGGAGATGAAATGATCCATCATATGCCATTGATTATGTTGGAGATCATTCATAATTCCAATGATCTCATTGTGTTCATCATGTCAATCCCTAGCCTGTTGTTCTATTGACGCTTTTACGTGAAAAATTTGTGCTTCAAGTGATTCAAAATATGGTGGTAGGTCTACATGCCTAGGAGAGATGGTGTTTTTCATTCCAGTTCCTCTCTTTCATCTTGTGGATCCACGTGATGCACCACCCCCTGGGCGAGGGAACTCACCCCTCTTTAGGCCCATCCTCATTGGCGATGCATGAGACACCCACTAATACCCTTCTTTTTCCCACATCACAACTTCCATCCAATGCACCGACTTCCAAGACAAAAGAATCACCCCCATGAACAAAATCCATCAGACATTGGTTTTTCCTCGCACCACTCAATTGAACCAATGTCAATACTTCTGCCATTCCCACGGCGTCCACCAAAAAATTCCCCATGACCACAAAACAATGAACCCCTGACAACAAGGTTAAACCACCAACAAAACCACCGCTCTCCCCCATGCCTACGCCTCTCTAGCCTTTCCTACAACTTTTAGTTGCAACCATAGGGAGAATTATGTTCCCTGTTGATCACCCTTCATCACTTCAACCCTCCTCAAAAAGGAAACCACCAAAAGACAAATTGCACACCATCCTGGGGTTTTTAACATTCACATTGGCCACCTCGACCCAACCCTAGCACACCCCACACTCCACTCCAAGAACACTAAAATTTAAAAACCATATTACAATAGTAGAGAAATAATAAATTGAGACTTGCATCAACAAGGGAATAGAAAATACCTCTGTCGAGGTTGAAATCATCCTTTCGATGGAGTGTTCCTCGCGTTGCAGCCCCGATGATTCAGCCACTATAATAGCCTCCCAGAGTGAGCCAAGGTACCAAATACCAACCACTAGGTCCACAACAAACAAAACTGTCAACTAGCAGTGAAGCCACTCCAACCCCAATCACGACTCCAACACTCTCACTTTACATATAGATAATTGACGAGACCCAACTACTTAGAGACCCCACCTTCATTCGCTTGTTTGACCATCAAACAAAGGCCTCCAGGAAAAACTCCCCTCAAGTTGTTAACCCAACTCACAACAGAGCCTACAGAGGGGCCAAAACCAAATAAAGCATACCAATCACTGCAACCATGTGTTGGAAACTATATCACTACTGAGATGGGGGGGCGAGGGGGGTGAATCAGTAGTGATGACACTTATAAAGTTTTCTCCAAATGATTATTCTTTAATCATGCATAAACTTAAACACAAAAGCATAAATCAGAGCATCAAATATAAACATAAAACCATGAAATAAATCAACACAATGGACACATATATTTCTGGTGGAAAACGCTCTCCAAGGAAAAAATCACTCGTTGCTACTGTGTTGCTCAAGTATTCCATTATTTCAATCAAATTATTTACATAGAGATTAGCTGGATACTATCAAACAGAGACTCTTTCTCATGTGGATCTACAAACTACCATCCATTGAATGCCACCACGATCAATGATCCTCGCTCGATTACTCTTGATGTAACAAACGAATCTATAGACTCCTATCTACTCGAAGCCACCATGACCAACGAGCTTCGCCTAGCTTCCTCCAAACTATTCAACCACCATTGGATTGAGAAAAATGATCACTTATATTGAATTCACCGAAAGCCACCCAAATCCACTCCTCTATGTGGTTCTCATTTCATACATTTTCATACTGAACCAAGAACTACTCAACATGAGCACTACAACAATGTATCATCAAAACACACAATCAAAAATAAAATCCAAACCACAAACTGCAACACAATCTCTCCACACACTGCATGTAATAATCTGATCAAAACATCAGCTAAAGCCCTCTATGCATCAAGTAAAATTTATCTCAAATTCCTATTAGACACAAACAATAAATTAAATCATAATCTGAGCATAAGAATATCTAGTGGGTACTTGTGAGAAATAATAATTTAGAAAACTCTCCACGGACAGAGGTGTAGAGTCGAGGTGGCTCATAAATGCTTGAATGCTCTTCTCTTCCACACTCGTAGTACATTCCCAGCTATTTTTGTGGCAACCAAGCACAAGAAAGAAACCAACACTACATTGAAGAGAGCACATATTAAAAAAATGATCTTATTAGTGGCGACGACATAATAAAGACACAAAACTCAATAACAAGGATACAGGGAGGATGATCTCATTTTTCCACACCCAAAAAAACAAGTAATGGATTGCAAAGAGACAAATTGTGAGGACGCAAAGAGAATAGAATGCCTTGAGTTTAAGTGTAAGGGTTCACACTGGGAAATGTAGAGGAAAAAGTAAAATAAAAATATTTGGTGGAAAATGGGGACGAGGCAGAATTATACAAAGATGAGGAAATGCTTATTTTCTAGTGTGAACTTATTTTGATGATAGATTTTGGGAATAATTCCATAAACAATTGACCTTGCTCACTATTATATTTCTGATTCTAGAATATTCTCTAAATGTAAAATGGAATATTTTTTTGACAAATTACAAATCTTTAAAAATAGTGTTAAGAATACTTTGACAAATTATAAACCTTTAAAAATAGTGTATTTGTGCTGATTATAAGGCTTTAAGGGTGGTGTCATTGGTTATAGTATGTATCTTGATATAAATTACTACATAAAATATGATATTTAAGTTTTAAATTTTTTTATTTAATTTTTAAATTATTTGTTGGAAGATTTTGATTTTTTTTAGGATTATAATAATAACAAATCTAATTATTTTAGTGTCCATAAGTCTTGGATAGATCGTGATTGGGTGATTTGCTAAGACATTCCTTGATGTAAAATCATTGGTTCAATTCCTGGCCCTGAAGTGATATATTGAACATGATAAAAACTCTATCAAACTTACAAAAACAACAAAAATCTAATTTTTTTAGCAAAAAAATATATAAATTATATACATTTAACAAAAAATCAAATTTTAACTTTATTTTATTTTCATTACATATTTAAATTCACCTATAATAAAATTATTTATATCTAAATCCACAAATCCACATAGGACAAAGTTAATTATTGAATTTTCTTGTTAATGGTTGGATGTCTAAATCTACAAAAATTCAAAATCAAAACCACGAAAAAATGATGAAAATAACTAATTTGACTTTTCTCTTTTTATATAATTTCATTATATTTTTTATTGTGCTAAAAAAATACTTATTAACACTTATACTAATATGTTTTAAATTTATGTAGTAAGTATTTAAATAATAGAAATTTTATATCAGGCTAAAATACATAAATCATAAAAAAAATATTAAATGAATAATTAATTTCATTTTTCTTTTTCTTTATTTTTTTATCTTTTCAAATTTTGATGTGATTAATTTGATGCTTATTAATTCTTTGAAAAATTATAATTCGTACTTAAGACCATGGTTAAGTAGAGAGATTGGCAAAAGGAAAGAAAATATTATGGATGATTGATTTGATTGGTCTTTGTCTTTTAGTTTTTTTATGTGATTAATTTGATATTTATTAATTTATTTTTATGGTATAGTATGTTTGAATAATATACAATGTAATGTTATGTTTGATTTTATGAATGATTGATTTGTTTTGTTGTTTTGATACATATAGTTTTATTTTTGAATAATAGATATTAATTGGTAGATGGTTGGTTTGACTTAATTTATTTTTTACATATAGTTTAAGTTTAGAATGTGTTTTAATTCATTTGAGTAATAAAAATTTCCACTCCTCTATTCTATATAAAGAATTGAGTTTTAGAATATTGAGTTATTCTAGATGAATGTTTCACATGAATTGATTTGCATCTTTGAATATTAAACATTCTAACTCCCTTATCTTATAAAGCAAGCAAAATTAGCTCTAATCAAACCAAAATTCAAATAAATTGATACACATCTTTTTAATTAAGTATTTCACATGCCTTTAACATTTGTAATGTATATCTTAGGTATATGTGATATTATAGCATATTTCTTGCACTATCATAGCTCTTGGAGTCCTATTTTATTGGGATTATCTTTGGAAATTTCACAATTTAATGTTTTTCCTTCCTCTAGTGAGTATATCCCATACATGGTATTGGTTAAAAAATAATTTGCATGCTTGCTTTAACACAATTCTCTATATCTCATCCCTTAATAATATTGACTTATGTAGGAGAAATGGATATATTTAGCCAACAATGTGTGGGTCTACAATATATTCACATGAATAAATTTTTCTTAAGTGAATATCTAATATATATAAAGCATATTTTATGAATTAATGGTGTAAAATTCATACCCAAAATAAATTGGTACACCTAGAGGTGTTTAAGAATCAAACGAGATACTAGAAAGTCTTGTCAACGATCTAAATAGAGATGTGAGATGGATTCAACCTAGTTAAATAGGTTAGTAACAAAAGCTAACATGGTATCAAAATGTGCGTTCATTATGTTACATCATTAATATGCTTAATGTACATGTTTTCACTCCTCTAACCTATGCCAATGGCTGATTAACTTGACTTGATTTGTCTCCTTCAATATAATTTGATTTAGGGATGTCTTGCGTCCTTAAATGATAAAAAATTTCACTCCTCTAACTTAAGTTGATGGAAGATTGACTAGACTTGAATTGTCTCTTTAAATATTCTTTGAGTTAGGGATAAGCCTTCTATCTTTAATTGATATCCATTCTAATTCTCCTATCCTATGTAAATTTCATCTTTGAATAATACACATTGTAATAATCCCCTACCCTATGGTGATGAAGGATAAAGCCATGCTGATTGTTCTGGTCCGTGAATTCATTTGAAAAAGCTTCTGAGATGCATGTTTTCCTATCTAGAACCTGTGTTTGTATGGGATTTGAGTCATATGCATCCACCGGGGTCTCGACCTAGCATTTCTATTTAGTCAACTTTATGAATTCTGGCACTTAAATAGGGCCTGTGAAATCTCGTGCCTGATTCTGGGTTCCGTATGAAAGCATATTTGAATAATAGATACTTTCCTTATGTTGATGGATGATTGATTTGACTTATTTTTTCTCTTTGGATATGTTTGATTTAGGAATCATGTCAAGGGAATTCCCATTCCTCTAAGGCTTATAAGGATTGAATCTTTAAATAGTAGACATCCTCACTCTTGTACCCTATGGTAATGCATGATTGAATTGACATGATTTGTCTCACTAAAAATGTTAAAGTCCTTAACATCCATCACCCCTAAAGCATATAGAAGATTATGTATTATTATGTAATGTATTCCATCATTATTCAATAATGCCTATGTAGTAGTATGAACATAATTATTGTTAGAAGGCTTACTGGAAGGTTCCTCCTACTAGAAAGTTCCTTTCCTAGAATTTTCTTTGGGGATAAAGTAATATATATAGAGGTAGGAGCATCGTAAAAGATGTCTCATGGATTCATTTGTAAATTGAGCTTTGCTTTATTAGATATTCCCCCCTTAAAGAGGAAGTGAAAAGGACCGACAGTGATAACATGGAAAAGTGGAACTCGATGCGCGCACATTTTCTGAGTATAGACTTAACAAGGATGGCATCTTTTGACTGCTTCAATACAGTCTTTGAAAATCAAAGGCCAAAAGTAGCCTCCTCGCAAAATATTTTGAGCTATTGCGAGCCCTGATAGATGACCACCACAAGCTCCACTATGGAAATCATTAAGAACTAACTCAACTTCCTCCAAAGTTAAACAACACCTAAGGATTGAATCAATCCCACGACGATATAATATGTCACCTATAATAACATAATTCTTAGTGAGGTGACACAACTTTCTATGCTCGTCTTTGGAGAAAGCAGGTGGAAACTTCGAAGTCTGGAGATATATAATGATATCTCCATGTACCAAGGATCTTGTGAAGAAATGAGGAATAAATGTTCATCAGGGAAATTTTCCTCGTAAATAACTACTACTTCATAAGGCAACTTTGATATCAACTCTGCAAATATTAAATATTTCTTATATTTAGTCGACATGAATTCTGGATCAAATTCTTGAAAAATAACAATCCATCTATTGTATTTGCCCCCAATCACTCACTTACTGAGAATAAACTGAAATGGATTGATGACTGCTAAGACAAACATTTTTCGAAGCTGAATGTAATGCCAAAGCTGCTAGAAAGGATGGACAGCTGTCAAAGCCAATTTCTCAATAGAGAATAGTGTAGTTCATGACCTACCAAGCCACAAATTAAGTAGTAGATTACATCCTCACAGAAAGCATCATCTTCTTGAACCAGAACCATACCAATAGTTGATTTTGCAGCAGCGAGATACAAAAGGAAGCCTCTACTATAATCGGCTAGACTCAACAATGGGTTAGGGTCCTATAATAATAGGATTCATAATTTTGAATTGGCTATGGTTAGTCTTGTAATATTGTACATGCTTTTTCTTTCTGTAAAATGTTTTCCATATTAAAAATTAAAAAAAAATAAAGAGGGTATGTCCTAAAAGAATAATCAAAGGACAAAAAGAGAGAAAAAGATGAAAAATAAGTCAAAAATATGAACCCCAAAAAAGGAATAAAATAGATCATGAAATTGTGAAAATTCAAATGCCACTAATTTTTACTTTACTATGAAAAATAAGATTGTGTGCAGCTTGTCAGAAATGTCAAAATCCATGATGGTCAAATAGCTTAATCTTGACTCATTCATGCTTTAAATTTTATGTTGATAGATAGAGATTAAGATCTAGCCAAACTATTTAACCTTGGCATATCAATAGTTAGGTAAAGAATAAAAATGATCTCATCAATGTCCATGCGCTACAAAAGCATGATTTCTTGAGCCCGAGGCTAACCACGCAGGATTACCTAAAGAGGGGCTTGATACAACAAAATAGTTCATCACCCTGGGTGACTCGACAGTGGTACCAAAATAAAAGAAGGAGGACCAAGAGGACGTTAACAGTAACAAGAAACCAGTATCCTATCAACCACGAACAACATATGCCAAAACAAGAAGAGAGATCTAAAACAGAGAAGCCATTTCAGCTTTAAGATTACATAATCTTTACTGGGAGCACTCAGGTTGGCCATTGCAGTCATTTTCTCAAGTTGAGGATTCCGCTGAGGAATGGTCTGCTTCTCCTGACTAGTATCAGTTGCTTCCATCATGGCCTCCATCGCAATTGAGGATCCCTGATGTATGGAGTGCCTAAGAATACTGATGAGGATAGTCAGTTTCTTCGAGATGACTTTGACCTCCTGAATCAGGGCATTGAAATTGAATTCCATGGCATCCAGTCTAGCCATGTTCTCTGTCGAAATGAGAGAGGTTGCCTGATGAACTTTTTTAATGTCTTCACCCTGCATGCTAGGTGCCTTGGCTAGCATGGTTTTCATCTTCCACAATTCAGCCGTGTTCGAACAAATTGAGTTGCTCTAGTGGATGTAGTCCCCGGATCATGAAGCCATTCTATTTCCTGCTCCAAATCTTTCTCTTCCAAATGTTCTTCCTCTTCTGTTACAGCCACTTCTATCTCTTTGATTTTTCTCTTTTATTTTTGGGTATTCCAAGTTTCATAGGCCTACCGAGCCTTCTAGAGGTCTCGGTTGGCCGAAATATTTTGAATACCTTCACGCACCATACTGCTATTGGAAAATGCAGAAACACTTAAACTTTTGGTATCACAATGATTTCTATGATGCAAGTTGCGAGAGAATTGTGTGCCGATCTTCTGGTGGGAGGCTTTAGATATAGTAGATGGTGCCCAAGTCTAGCCCAAGGTCTCCCACTTCACCGTCGTATAGGCGTTGATCCTATCATAATAACTATTGTTACGAATTCCCAATTTCTGTTCATCATTAGTATCCATAGTCTTAACTCTGCCATTCTTGAGCCTATTTGTTGAATGCCATGTTTCTTACCCTGTGATTTGCTGATGTCGTTGATGATAATTTTTGTTGGTTTTCTGCCTTGTTTGGTGCACTATGCCCTTGTCAATGATTTCCCACTTCTTCTCATGTCCTTCATGGGTCTGTAGCCTAATATTCCTTCGATTGGTTATCTTCATTCACAATTAAGGTGAAATCCTTCGTACCCCGCACCACTTCTTCCATTAACTTATGTCTTGTCTAAAGAGAAGTGTGCACTTTCTCCGAAGTTTAGTGCCTGTGATCTCATGCCAACATGTGTCTGGGTGAAGTGGTTATCAATCCCGTACTTGGCCAGATGATCAGCCATTGTGTTTGCCTTTCTTCTCACTGCTTGTAGTATGATTCCATCAAGGCAAGAGAGGTGCTCTGCTATGAGCTCTGTAACCTTGGCTAGCCTCCAATGCTTCATGATCTTGCTTGGTTTCACCCCTACCTGCATTCTTCTTGTTGCCGTGATAGCCAATTGAGAATACCCTTCCACCATGGTAGCTCCTATTTTCAGGCGCCTAAGAATTCTTAATCCTTGCTCTAAAGCTAAAAATTCCATTTCATTATTAGTTCCTTCACCCAGTGACTGGTTGAAAATATGTTGTATTTCCCCTTTGTAATCCCGTAGAACTCCTCCTATACCTGCAGGTCCCAGATTCCCCTGGGAAGCCCCATCAAAGTTGAGTTTATGAAAGCCTGTCGGTGGAGGAATCTAGGCATTCATGGAGGTGCCTTGTTGTAGTAGCTGATTTGATGAAACAATCATGGTTCCTATCTCAATGCCAAATGCCTTCAGAATTTGCAAGTCACAGACTGAGAAATTCTTGTTCTGTTCAGCTTTCCCTCTGGTAAGAACTGTTTCTCTTATGTTTTGCAGAATTGTGCCTTTAATAATTCTATGTTTTTGGTTTCATTTTGGAACACTCTTCTGTTTCTTTCTTTCCATGCTTTCCACACTATAAACCTCGGGATAAGTTTCCAAATTGAATTAACCATTTGGGTTTTGGAGAAATTGCCTCTCCAATTCTCTATACTCTCCTGAATTGAGTTTCTTACCCTTTTCGTCCTCTTAAATATGGTTTCCATCCAATTCCAGAGTCTATCTATCCATTCACAAGTATTGAGGAGTTGACTCATGGTTTCCTCCTCAGTTCCAAGTAGAGGGCAACGTGAGGCAACTATGAACCCTTTTTTACGAAGGTTCTCCCAAGTAAGCATTCTTTGGTGCATCAAGAGCGAGAGGAAAGTTTTAATCTTTGGCCAAAGTTGTACATCCCAAACTTTAATATACCACTTGACTGTTTCCTTATGTTCATTTCCTTCTATATAGACTCTTGCTTCTTTGAGTGAGAATTTTCCCCCCTCGAGCTTGCCCCGACGTAGTTGATCAACATCCCATGCATTCCTTATCTTTCTTTTGTCCAACTCTATTTTTAGTGCTCTTATACTGTTATTTTCTCCTTCTGACAGTTCTGTATCACTGAATAACCACTTTCTCCATGGTTGGTCATTATCATTAGGTTTCCAGTAATGGTTTATTGTTGTCCTCCCTAGCTCCTAGCTTCTTCTTTGAATTTTTAAGAATTCAAGGCTTTCCAGCTTAGGTAATTGTTGCCAAGCATCTTCCCAAAACAGGGAATTGTTTCCATCTTGGATTTTCCAAAAGCTCTGTTCCTGAATTATGTGTCAATTAGTTCTAACAAGGTTCAAAATTAGAGAGCCATCAGGGGTTTCATGCATCTTGATCAAATTTTGCAAGCTGTAGTTATTAGCATATTTTTCTTTCCAATGTTTGGCCCAGGGTAAATTGAGTTCCTTTAGCCACCTCCACCATAATTTGGCACCACATGCATGGTTGACTGTGAAGAGGTCCTGCAGATTTAACCCACCCAGCTGTTTGGGTTTGCAGATTTTATCCCATGCCATTAGAGACGACTTCTGCTTCCCTGAATTGCTCGACCAAAGAAACTCTCTTTGGATGAATCAATTTTTATGAAGAACACCTTCAGGCACCGGGAGAATGGAGAGCATGTAATGCAACATAGCCTGGAGGATGAATTTGGTGAGGACTAGGTGGCCTTCAAAGTTAAGGGTCCTGTACATCCAATGGTGACACCTTTTCTCTAGGTTGACAATAATTCTTTCCCAATGCAATTTTTTCTAGGGTCTATCAGTCAGCGGAATGCTGAGGTATCTTGAAGGGAGGTTGCATCTTTTGAAACCTACGATGTTATAAAGATTCTTTTGGATAGAAAGGTGTGTATTGAAAAATAAAATAGAAGATTTAGCTATATTGAGCTCCATACCTGAGGCCATATTAAAGCGATTGAGAATAATTTTGAAGCCAAGAGCTTCTTTGAGCGAGGGCATACCATGCAACATTGTGTCATCGACAAACTGCCGATGAGTAGTTGCAGGTGTTATTAGGAAAACTAGTGTCCATTCAAAGTTGCTAGTCTCACTAAGACGAGTAGCTATCTTAGAAACAAACAAACTAAAGTTACTTGTGTTTTCCTTTATGAGAGATAGATGAGAGAGAAGCAGAGAGTACCAACCTCAGTCTT
>APFE031241522.1:971-27953 GCA_000404065.3 Pinus taeda | reverse complement strand
TCCATATATAGATATTTGCAGGTGGGTGAGTCAGCTTCTGGGATTTTGATTAGTGTCATTTCTCTAATAGTTCTTGGTTCCACTTGGAGATTTCATGATCTCTTACTCATCCCTGGGCGAATTCATAGAGGCATGTGTCAATTGGGCAGTTTCTAGAAGATTCTCTAGGTTTCCACATAGCCAACTGCCTCTATCATTTGTCCACTCTCGCTCATCACACCCTAAAGAAGGGATTTTCAGTATACATCACACTTTTTGCATGTAGCGCATGAGATGCATCACACCCCTAGCAGTGAGTAGTCTGTATGGTCCAATTTTGACCAGTTCTTAGTAGTTTTTCACGGAGAACTTCTGGGAGATGATGTAATCAGCTGACCTTGTTCCTTTAGGGTATGAAAAAACACTTTTAGGGGCTTAGGAGCCCTTGGTTTATGGACATATGGGATTGGGGTTGCAGTGCCCAAATATATCTATAACAGTTGCCCCCTAAAGCATGAGGTCGTAAATCTTCTGATGTCAAGTGAAATGCTTTATCATGATGATCCGAGGTTTTTCAAACTGGAAGATGACTTGTAATAAGATACAATACAATACATTATCTTCGTGATCTAGTTGAGGTGGGCATTCCCATGCTCAGCTTTATAAATTCATTTTCATGTACATATGACAGACAACCGTCTATGTGACAGACTGATGATTCTGGTAGAGCCATCATCCTTTAGCTTGGATGATTATCTGTGCAGCTATGATGTACATTTGATGTCTTTATTTTCCTGAATATATCGCAGCCCAGATGGATGAAACTAGATCCGAGGTCTTCAAACTCGTTCAATCTTTTCCCGAAGTACAATTTGATCCATGTGAAAAGTTGTTTTGATGTCAAACATGGAAAGACATCACCCGATTACCAACCAATAATGTAAGCTATTAACAAGCACAAGAGGAATCACCGATAATGATGATGACCCTCAAGGTACTGTAGTACAATTCACGTGGTCTGAATACATGAGTCAATGTCAAACACCACAAAAAATCTTTCGGTCAAAGGCCATTGATGTAAACCTGTCGCCAGAAGTGAGAAACTTGTCATTGAGGCATGCAAGCTTCAAAGTACTAAAAGGGTTGTTTCTAAGTCAAATTCTTGGATAATGAGCCGATGTCGACAAGAAGTGACCCATTGTAGGAGTTCCTTAATGAATCCCACATCTACAACACGAAACGGAGCAAATGATTTTGTGGAGGTGAAAACAATTTGATGATACAAGGTTCGGGGTGGTGGTCATGAAAGAATGAAGCGTGAAGGTATTGTAGTGGATGAGATGTTAGATGGGCTGGTTAATTCTCTAAGCGACTTCTCTTGAACATATCGGTGACACTGAAATGGATTAGTAGCGTAAACCCCCAAAATGGATGGTATGGAGGACCAATGGTGATATGGCCAGTGAACGGAATAATCCAACCTGACTCAATCATGGTGATGGAGTGAAAGTGTCATGTTAAAGAGTGACCTGCTACCAATAAAGTTCTTCAAGTTTTCTTCCCAATTTTTCCCCAGTCATTTCTGACCAATACCTCTTTTTTTTTGTCAAGCTTGAGGAGGATAACATATGCTTGTTCTATAATTTTCCCTTCGGGCAAACCCGTCGTTATGTTTTAACGAGCCTAGCGATAGTGAAACTCGCTCTTGTCTGCATGGAAAAGTTTGTCGTTATTGTTTTAACAAGTTTAAAAACAAAGATATCTTTCTCCTTTTCAATTTTAGAGAGTCTAAAAAGAAACGGAAAGGCAACTCCAGTAGTCCCTTTTTGTAATATAAACCCTTAAGTTCGAAAAAGTATAAAATAATACAAAAGGGATGACTTTTTGATAGTTTTAATGAGCCAAACACGACAAGCGCTCGATATTTTTGTGTAATGATCCCTTAGGTCCAAAAAGATTAAAATATAGAGGAGGGATGGAACTTCCAATGACTTTAACAAGCTGGAGAGGCTAATTGCTCAACAATCTTTTCATATTTTATGAGTCAGATGAAAAGAGCTTAAAGGAGACTTGTCTTTTAGGAACGAGTGATATTTTCGAGTAGCAGCTGGTTCTAGGTAAGATTTTAAAATTTTCAATCACGACAGTGTAAAGAAAGTGGCTAACATAATCACTCTTCCCAGTTGTTCCTCAAAACAATCAAGTGGAGGCGGATGATCAGCTAAAAAGTGGAGGTGATGGTAAGAACATGACCAAGGCTCAAAATCTGATAGTAATGCGATCACAAAGGTTATTTAGAGGAAGTGGGTTCATTTTTTAATGAGCTTAAACTCTGGGGAAACATATGCTCATAGCTAGGTTTATTTTTTAACGAGCTTGAACTTTTCGGAAACATTGCTCATGCCAGTCGTATAATAAGGATGTCTCATCGATAGGTTCATTTTTTAGGGAGCTTGCCCCATTCGAAACTTTTCTCCGAAGATTTTTGTTATGTAAGCTAGGAATGACCAACCTACGAATTTAAAGGGTTAAGAGGCTACAAACTAAGAAAATAAATGGTCGTTTTTCACTTGCATGCAAAAAGGTTTGCATGCCCCCAGGTATAACGAAATAGAGCTTCCCGGTTACCATACAGAAGTTCTTGCATTAGCAAGATTGTTTTATCCACATTTGCAGAAAAAACACTTCCTTGGCTCTGTTGGGAATAGACATAACTTTTGACAGAGGAATCCTTTTCCAGACTACTTCCATTTTCATAAATGGATAGGGGAGTTAGACTAGTCATATATCCTACGTGGAAAGCTACCTTATATCTCGGGTTTTCCTGCTGAAGCAGACCAGGGAACATGCCTCCTGTGTTTAGTCACATTCACTGAATCACTCGCACTCATTAGGTGGATGGATTGGCGATTGATGAGACATTCCTTGTGCAAAAAGGCCAGTTAAGGATGGCACTTGACTAGTAGCTGTGTTTGAACCAAGGAATGAAAGTTGGTCTACGAGCTGGACCATTCTGTCTTCATGCTGGAAACACATCACTCGAAAGAGTGTGGAAACAATAGCTCCCATGCTATAAATTTCATCACATCCTTGTAATCTAATGGCCCTTGGACTACCATCACATTCAGATAAATGGTTTTCCTTCTCACATTTATAGGCAAATTTGGAAGGATCCCTAATGGTCAACTAGTTCCTTTGTTGAAGCCTGACATATTTTGAATCTCAGGTAGAAGCAATGGCAAACCAAGCACTTTCCAAGTAGTGGAGGAAAGGATACTCACATAAGCCACTTCATCTATGATAGTACCAACCATGACCATTCTGTAAGCTTGTACTATGATTCGAAATGGTACATTAGATGGTAGGCGGGGTCTCCCTAGTAGATTCCAATCGAAGGAAATGACTAGATTTCTTGGAGGGACCGAATAGACAGCCGAATGAATCTCTGACCAACTTCCTTCCTGCAGTAAAGGAACGGGTAGATTGCCCCCAGGTCCATTGGATTTTGTGTTAACAAAAAGAATTTGAATGGTGTCGTTCTCATTCTCTTTGGTGACTATATCATCTAAAGTTGGACCCTTTGAAGACAAGACTGGGCTGACTTCCATCTCAACCTATTGACTTTGGTCTTGTGTGGACTCAGAAGGTTTATCTTCAATGATAGATGCTTCGACTGACAAAAAAGGTGCGTTAGTCGAATTTTCAACTAGTGATGGACTCGGCAAGAGTTTCTTGTATCCAAGAGGAAGCCGTAATGGTGAAGCAGGATGGTTATCCAAGACTCTTTTAGCTTCGTCCAAGAAGGGACAATGGTGGAGTCCATGATCAGCTTCACACAGTCTACAAGGGAATTTAGATATTCCTTTTTAACCATTAACTTCGTTTTCACTAGTTGATGGTGTACTTTCAACATGATCATTAGAGGTTGAGGACACCGGATTGTGCAAGCGGGGAGACCAATCCCTTAAGATCCATGGGATGGAAGGAAAATCTCGATGATAGTGGTCTCCTTTGCAAATGACACATGGAGATTTAGGTTTGGATGGTGTAGTGTGTGGATTTTCGCCAGACGATGCATGGTTGCCCCCTTTTGTCGTTGGATTCCTCTTCTTCTTCTCCTTCCCTTTCTTCTTCTTCTCAGTTACTTGGTTTTTAGTTTTATTAGCTTCACCAAGCGAAGAGGAAGAAGGAGATGGAGAAACAAATGAAATAGAAGGTTGGGAAGTAACTCTAGTATCATCTGGTTGCTGATTTGATTGCTGAGGAATCACGGTGTTTTGAATGACAGAGGTCGAGAAAAGCCATACTGGCAGGCCAATTGTAAGTCCTGGAAGGGGCAATGTGGCCATATGAGGTGCACCAACATCTCCCCAAGAGAAGAAGGGACTAGGATTCCCCCCAAGGGGAAATCCTTGATTAGTGGACTCCATTTTCTCAACCTAAGACCAACGAGGGAACAATGATGTTATTCCGATTAAAATAAATTTTATGACGCTTTGACACAACTTTCTTTTTCAATTTTTAAGAGTCAGGAAAAAGCTAAAGATGACTCTACTCGCCTTCGATTTTTAATGAGCCTGAAGTGACAAGTGCTCAGATAGACCTTTTCTTTTGAGTCTAAAAAGGAACAAAAGTGACTACTCTGGAAATCTAGACAAAGGGATTACCAAACCAATTGCAAAACTGTAGAATACTTTTTAAGGTATAGCAGTCAATCTTCCTGAATGTTGTGTTCAGTGCATTGTGATCGATAGGGCGACAAACACAACTTCCTAAGGATAAAGGATATATCCAATTGTGGTCTCCCAATATATACTCGACAGTACGTGGGAGCACAAGTCTGTACTAGCACTTGTCGTATCAAAGAGGAGGAATCACCCAACCTATGATGAAAACGATAGTTACCAGGATTTACGATGCCGGAATATGTCTCTAGCCTAGACTTCTAGATGTTGTGTGTTAGGTTCCAAAGCGGTTTTATGTTCATTGAGGTTTCTTTTACAGTTGATCTTTCTTAAGAAGTTTGCCTTTAAGGTTCACCGCGTGATGTAGATATACAATTCCTAAATATGCATCTAAGATGATAAACAGTCGCTTACTTTCTTTTTGCAATGAAAATCCTAGCTACTAAGGAAAGAGAAGTAAAATCCTTTTAACATAGAGCAGAGAGCACACACTAAGATGCATTGCTATAAATCAATTTCTGCATGCAGTCTAAATGCAAATGCACATGCATGTATTTGTTTTCTGCTTTCTTAATCTGTGAATGACAAAAAGAATGCTAAGTACAGATCTGAACTATTTTCCTTTCAAAGTGACAGTACTAACAATTTTCTTTCCAAAAATGAAAGGAAGACTAAGACGACACTTCGTGATTTCGAATTCAAAAAATGAAAGGAAGACTAAGACGACACTTTGCAATTTCGAATTCAAGAAACGAAAGGAAGACTAAGACGACACTTTCAATTTCGATTTGGAAACTATTTTCGACACTTCAAAGAATTGACGATTCAAATCAAATACAATGGCAAAAGTGTAATCGACTATCTAAAAGAGGAAGACTTTACGACAATCTTTTCTTTGACTGAAAATGACACTTGCGACACTTTTAAATCAAAAGAGAACAGTTCGATTAAGCTACTATTTGCAAAGGAGAACTGTAAATGATGAAAATACATAAAAACATTCACAATTCTCTATCAATGGAGCCAAATAATGCAAACGAAGAGAGTTTCAACAGTGCTATACTAATCATAGACAACAAAACTATTGAATAAAGCTAAAGACAATGAAGGAAAAACCAAAATCTAGAGGCAGAAACAGTCTTACCTAATCATCACACTTGTAACATAGGAAACAAGGATGCATCTCATGTGCAGCACACAGGAGATGTGATGCATCCATATTGCCAATGAGAGACAACACGATGGTCTAGGGATAAGACTGAGCTTGGTTTTTGCTCACAGTTTGCAACTTAGTTCAAGGATTTAGGCTGAGCTAATGATAGGCAGTAAATGAAAAGCATAGCGGCTGATCTAATGAGGTTATTTGAGCTACCACCAGGGCACTTAGGATGTTTGCAAGTTAGATGTTCATTTCATAAACTAACCTAGAGATTGACTGAAGCATCGTTGATCTACTTTGAAGTTGCATAGCAAAAGCAGTTCGAAGGCTAGCTGGCTTAACTTTAGGCTCCGTCTGTAGTTTATAAAGCAAACAAATAGAGACAAGCAAACAAAATATTTAATCCCCAGTGGAGTCACCATTTTTTTATCAAGAAAACTAGTGTCCATTCAGAGCTACTAGTCCCGCTAAGACAGGTAGCTATCTTAGAAACAAACAAACTAAAGTTACTTGTGTTTTCCTTTATGAGAGATAGATGAGAGAGAAGCAGAGAGTACCAACCTCAGTCTTTCGCTTGGCTCCTTGCTTGTTTCCTCGCTCCTTTGACAGAGCTTCGCCACTCCTTCTTTACTTGTCCCACTTCAAAGAACACCTGTAGAGACAAAGCACCATAATACCATCAAAGCATAGAGATCTATAACCATAAACAATATAGGATCAGATGTATATTAACCATACAAATGCATATATCAATACGCGATTCAGAGATATACAAGAATATGGAGGAAAACTCAAATAGCTTTATTGATAGAAGTAGTAGAAGAGAGGATTACAACCCATTGGTCTGACCCAACACCATCCTCCCAGCATCAAAGCCCTCTTCACCTCATGAAAAGCTTAGATCACCCAACAATGTTGCACAGAGAAACCAACAACACTTCCTTACAAAATACAAAATTCCAGCTTCTGGATCTCTAGGATGAGGGATCCATAATAGATATTTGCAGGTGGGTGAGTTAGCTTCTAGAATTTTGATTAGTGTCCTCTCTCTGATATTTCTTGGTTCCACTTGGATATTTCATGATCTCTTACTCATCCCTGGGTGAATTCAGAGAGGCAAGTGTCAAATGAGCAGTTTCTAGAAGATTCTCTGGGTTTCCACCTAGCTAACTGCCTCTGCCATTTGTGTACTCTCGTTCATCGCACCCCACAAAAGGGATTTTCAGTATGCATTGCACTTTTTGCATGTGGCAGGTGAGATACATCACACCCTTAGCACTAAGCAGTCTATATGGTCCAGTTTTGACCAATTATGAGTAATTTTTCAAGGAGAACTTCTGGGAGATGATGTAATTAGATGACCTTGCTACTTTAAGGTATGAAACAAAACTTTAAGGGACTTATAAGCTCTTCGTTTATGGGCATATGTGATTGGGTTTGCACTGCCCAAATATGTCTATAACACCAAGTCACAAAAAAAGTAAGGTTATCTATGAGAGCATGAAAACTAGGGAGTGCCAAGGTGTGCAGGGAATTTTAGGAAGTGCTAACACATGTTATAAAGTTCTAAGGAATGTTAGGCATGTCAATACATGCCAAGTGCTAAGGCATGCCAATGTGTGCTAGGTTCTAGGATGTGGCACCAACACATGCTAGGGATTGCCAAGGAAACACAAGGGAGGACTCGTTTCAATTACATGTAAATGAATGAATGTGCGTGTGTGATAGGGAGTGTTAACAAGTTATAGGTGTGCTAAGGAGGGAGTGACAACGTATGATAAGCAGTGTTGATGTGGAGGTATGGGGACAAAATTACACAGGGAATGAACCTTTTTGTTCAACCAATCAAGATCTGAAAAGGAAACTGTGTGATTATATATACACGTATGATAGTATTTGGAGAAATGCCAACCTAACCCACAAATTTGTTGACATTTTGCTGGAGCTGACCTATAATTGTTCCTAAATTTAATAAACATGTAAAATAGGACTGAATTTTCAATACAAAATATAAATTGATAGGAACATGGCCAAATTGTGAAAGTGTAAAAATTGGTATGGTTTAAAGGGACCGTTTCCTTTGAAAAATCTTAAATGTGGTAATGAAGGTTGAGCCTCGTTCTAGAACCCATTTGGGCATCCATATTAGGAATTGGTGTAGGATGCAACATTTCAGAATCATTTTTGTAGCAGTGATGTCAACACTTGTATAGTGACATGGGGTTGGAGTTGGCCTGTCAAAGCTCATTGGTCTACTTTTAAACTTCTCTAGGGTGATGCCTTACATGATTTGGAGTACGAGAGCATGATTTGATATTTAATTTGCATTGAAGAAGATTTGGAGGCAAGATACTACTAAAAAACCCCTTATTCTGAACAGGGAAGCACATGCCACTGAAGAAAGTAACAACAAGTACACAGCTTTGAAACTCTCACATCACTATTTATTACTCTTTGAAACAAGAAATAACTAAAAATTTCAAACACTACTATTCACTTTTCCTTTAGTCTAGAAGGTACAATGAATCTGGAAACATGTACAATAAAGTCTCAACTTTCTTAACTCCTAATCCTAATGCACCATCCTTGCATGGATAGACAAGACAATTAAAGTCTGCCGCTAGTGAATATGATATGAGATATGCAAACATGATTCCTTAGCTAAGGCTGAGAATTAATAAATAGGGAAGTGCTCCTTTTAACTGTGCATGCAAAAACTAAATAAATCAAAGAGTTTCACTACTCCAGGTGCAAGAAATGAATCCATTGCCTAAGGTAAGTGCTTTTCCCATAACAAGATATTAAGGACTCAAAAAATCTGTTGCTTCCTTCAACAGAGGTGTATGCCAAACAGAACTAAGCTATCATGCACTATCCTCCAAATTCATTCACCTTTAACAGAAATCTTGTGCCTAGAAAAAGACAAGAGACCAATATCCAACAGAATTCGTTGACCAGCCAGAGACCCTTGTGTTCAAACAGCGAGATAATAAGCGAATGTCAACTAGGGTGGAATATTTCACCACTGAAATTGATAAGAGATAGAAGGGGTCAAAAACTATCAGACCTAATGCTCAAGAACAAATGAATTAATCCACACTTGGTGATCCAAAATGAATTCAATCCTTCTTTATTTAAAGATTTTCCAGCGGGGTTTCATATTCTTAAGTGATTAAGTAAACCTTACTCCAAACCCCAAATTTGGGTTTTTTAAGCCTAGTTTCCCCAAAAAATTCCCAACAATGGGTATTTTTGGGTTTTTCCCCTTTATGGAGGACTATAGTCTACGGGGATGGATAGGATATTACGTCCCATTCATCCTTAATTTGTAGAGGATGTTACATGGCACCTAATAAAAGAAACAATGCTTTAGTTTAGGAAGTAATAACTGAATGCTTATTTCTTTCCACATAGGACATACATCTTGCAAAAATGATCATGGGGTACAAATAATACAAAAGGCCTAAATCTTACTAGCATTTTCATAGTCCAAGAATAAAAACCCTTTTAGGTGAAACAAGGTTAGTACCACATACTACAAGCACAAATGACAAATTCAAAAACAATATACTTATTCAACGAAAGAATGATAAATCATATTAGCATACATTCTATTTAATAGCTCTTGAGCTGCAGTGCCAATCAAAATTTCTCAGTTTGGATCATAATTAAGCACTCAACATTGTTTTGGGTCCAATTTGGGGAAAAGGAGGAGCTCTTGGCGATAATAGGCTGATCAGGCTTTTCAGAAGGGAACTTTGCTATACTTTTCAACATACAAGCCATTCATTCTAGTTGAGGAGATATAGAGAAGCCTTTAATAAGGACCTTTCCAAGATCAATTTGGAGGAAAATCCATTTTCAAAGCTTAAACATAGTTCTAGATTCAAACAAGAGTAGTCATTTTTCAAAACAATTATTAATTCCCAAGAAATTGGAGGCAAGCTGACATGTTGACCATTTATTCTTCTACTGGACAAGGAAGCATTTATGAAAATTCCTTGGCCCTTTGATCTAGTATTTGATGTAAATATCTTGATTAGAAATGTAATAAGAGATGTGGTCTATGTTAAGGAAAAGGGAAAAGTAGAGGGCCAGTTAATAATTATATCTAGAAAACTCTCAATAGAATCCTAACATATTTGAAATGGAAAAGGATAACTCCATGGTTATTTTTTTCTTTAGAAGCTTTGTTAATTTCCATTATTGAAGCATGTATTCATGCCTTGAAAGAAGCTCACAAATGCTTTTGATATTGGTTGAAGCAAGGAAAATGTGCAAAGTTACACTCACATAGAGGTGTGGAAAAAAAGTATGTGGAGCTTGTTGTCCCAGACTCCGAACAAAGAATGGACGAAAGGTGAAAAACCAAGTCAAAAGGTATGTGTAGCTTTTGTCATGTAGAGGTAGGTGTTAACTCCACACTCTACACCGAAGGCTTTGTGGCGCAAGTGACACAAAGGTTTGCATGCAAAACTTTGGAATAAAAGGAGTGGAGCTTGATGCTACACGTCCACTATTACTCCACTTTCTATTTGAGTTACAGGAGATAAAAATAATGAGATACGGGAGATACAGAGTAGATACTATTGTTATTCAAACTTAATAAAAAATATTACAATGTCTTCCTCGACATAAAAGAAACATCTTCCATAAAATATTTTCTCCATGAACCTGATTTAAAATGAATCTCTTCCGTTGATGTGCCCAGCCGCAAATAGAAACGATGCCGATGGGCCAATTTCAGTTTAGAAAATTCACAATTAGTTTCAATTGTAAGATCTCCTATTTTCAGTTCAGATTTTAGTTATAAGCAGTGAAATAGGACTCGCTAATCAATCACGATTAATCGTGAGTCGAAATCTGCTCACTCTCCAAACGATCTGATCTAAATATTTGTGAGTCAAACTCACGTTGACCAAGTTTAACTCATGGCCAAAGCAAGTTTGACTTGAGACTTTCCGATTAAAGCAGATTCCTACAATTGATTCCAATTTATTCGATTTTCAGCCTTGACTCGACGAGCACAAGTTTTCAAGTTTAGGTATGCCGCATTGCTAAAAACTAAATTTCAGTCATTACAAAATTTATTTCTCATTTCTCAGGCCCAAAAATCCTACGTCGAGACCTTTAGTAATCAATCACTACTCACTATTACATAGTCCAGACTCAATATCGGGGAACTGCCAAGGTGAGCCTAAGTTCAGACTCCATATCGGGTAGTCGCCAATGTGTGCTATATCCATACTCCATATTGACCCTCGAGCAGTCGCGCGTCACCTTCAGCGTGTGTTACCTTTAGGCTTATCTGCTTCACTATTCAACAATTGAGGTACATTGGCACTTGGCTTAAATAATAAGTGTATTTCTATATTGAAGTTTCAATGTCATTTTCAATGGCAAGTTTCAAGTTTCACTGTTCAGCAATCAAATGTTTGGCGTATTCCTTTGGTTATGACTTTTCAACCCTATAGATGGGGCTTAAATAGATTTAAAAAATGCACTAAGAAATGGTTTCATACCAACCATCGACCAAATCATCAAGCATTTCTTCCTTGGTCGATGTCTTGCTCACTTCAAAGGCTTTAGCCATGCATTCACAACTTTGGGTATTTTTGTTCTTCCAGAATCTGTTATTGATGATGAACTTGCAAATTCAAGATTACAATGCAATATATGTTGATAATATTTCCTTTAGGTAGCATTTCCTCATATATACCTAATTGTGTTTCAAGGTCATAATGATATATTAGGTCAAAATGTGCTTGTGTTGCTGGACAAACTCCTCTTTGATCCTTAACGAATCCTCATATCCTTTAAAACCAACCCTCTTTTTTGCGAAGTTATATATGGAATTTTTAATTTTAATTTTTTATTGTATTTTACAGGAGCCAAATTAAATAGAAGGCACAAATCCAAATCTAAATAGAAGTTGCAATTTAAACACAAGTCCAAAACAACAACAATTCCGAGGGAGAAGGAATTTGCTTGGGCTTGTTGTGACAAGATTCTTGGAGACCCTAAGCTCCTTTGTAAATTTTACAAAGTGAAATGTAGTGGACAAATTTATAGATTCAAGTACCACCTTGCACAAATACCCGAACATGATATAGGTCTCTACAAAAACGTTGACGAAAATGTCAAATAACAAGCAACCTTGGCCATTGATATGTTGAGTCAACATAATGCAAATAAAGAAAAGAAAAAAGAAGAAATAGGAACTCCTGGAGTTGACAATTTTTCTTCCACTACACCATTGTCATCTCCCTTTGTTGAATCCCAATGCAGTTCCCAAGTTTCCCACACATGCCTCCAAGTCCAAGTCAAACTTAGGGCTAAATGAATCCTCTTGCATTCAACATTGGAGGTGGAAACATAAACACCTTTTTTCTCCCCGCACAAAACCCAGTTCCCAACCTACCTTGGATACCACTGGTTGGAAAAAAAATATCCATAGTCAAGAAAGGAAGGCCATTGCTAACTTTTGGTACTATTCTAACATACCTTTCCACTGTGCCATAAGTCCTTATTGGCAAGCTATGATTGATGCAATTGTTGTTGCAAGTCCAGGGTTCAAAGCTCCTTGATTAGAGAGAATCATGACAAATTTGCTATTAGAAAGTGTTGAATATGACATGCTTGTGCTATCTGAGTTTCGTTCATCATGGGTAGAAACAGGGTGCACGATCATGAGTGAGGGATGGACAGATCAAAAGAATAGAACTTTAATAAATCTCCTTGTATCTTGTCTAATAGGTACAATGTTTCTCAAATCAGTGGATGCCTCAGACAAGGTTAAGACTGCACAACTTATTTGTGAAATGACGGAGGAAGATGTTCAAGAAGTGGGTGAAGAACATGTTGTACAAATCGTCACCGACAATGTAGCTAATTATATGGCTGCTGGTAGACTTTTTGAGATTAGGCACCCCACTATTTTTTGGACCTAATGTGTTGCCCATTGTATAGATTTAATGCTTGAGGACATTGGTAAGCTTCATTGGATACATGAGGTTGTGGAGAAGGAAAAATCCATAACCAAATATCTATAAAACCACATCATTTTCCTAAACACCATGAGAAAATGCACTGAAGGTAAGGAAATTATTCGACCTACAATGACTAGATTTGCAACAAATTTCATATATTTCCAATTTGTGGTTGAGCAAAATATAAATCTGAAGAGGATGTCCTTGGGACCTGAGTGGATGGCATCTAAACATTCCAAGACCCTTGAAGGAATTGAAGTTGTTGCACTTGTGTTTAATGACGGTTCCTGGAAAGATGTTGAAGAGATTATTGTTGTGATTGAGTCCCTTGTTAGAGTTCTTGGGTACTTCAAGTCTTTTAACTTTTTCATGTTTTAAATTTCATTTCAAGCTTCTTTTTATTTTCAATGTTTCATATTAATTTAAATTCGAAAGCTTGAACTTTCACGATGGTTGATGGTGACAAACTCGCTATGGTTTACATTTATGAGGCTATGGATCTCACAAAGGAGGCCATCAAAAGAAGATATGGGGATGAGGAGGCAAAGTACATGCCTCTTTGGGACATTATTGATGCACATTGGGATAGGAAATTGCATTCCCCCTTACATGTTGCTAGGTACTTCTTAAACCCATAGTATTTTTATGATAAGAGCAAATTTAATGAGGATGGGGAGGTTCACAAAGGACTTATGACATGCATGGAAAGGTGCTTCCCTGATCCAGAATTTCAAAGTCGTGTCTTTTCCCAACTATAGGATTATAGAGCACCACCTAAATTATTTTCCTATACCAGTGTTATACGAGAAAGGTCTAAGGTGTTGCCAGGTACCCTTTGAGGCTTGAAGGTTTTATCAATTCATTAAATTTGTTTAAACTTTATTTTGTATGTTAAATGTTTTATTAAATTTTGTTGTCTTTTTAAGTTTTTACTATTTAGTATTTAGTATGTCTACTCACGAACCCTTGCCACTTGCTAGGTCTTTGGTGGCGAAACTTTTTTAGTGTTACGCCAGATTTGAAGAGATTTGCCATTCGAACCTTAAACCAAGCATGCAGTGCTTTAGGTTGTAAGTGCAACTGGAGCATGTTTAAGAAAATACATTCTAAGAAGCTCAACTGATTGACACAAAAGCACTTAAATTACCTTGTATTTTTCCATTACAATCTACAACTTCGCAACAAGAAAATACTAGGTGAGGGATTGAATTTGAAGGTTTCATAATCTGATTTGGAATTTATAGTTTAAACTTTAAAGTTCAAAGTCAAACTTAAATTCACATTTCAATGTCTCATTATAATGATAGGTTTGGATCATTCACCAATAGACCTTGAAGAGATAGATTTTCAAACTACAAATGTAGCAGATTGGGTCCAATTAGAGGAGGCTCCTCTTTTAAGCCTACATGACTTGAAGAACTTTGAGAGTCAAGCAAGCGGAGGAGTGGGAGGAATCGCCTCTACTTCTCACTCTTAAGTGTCTTAAACTCTTACTTATTGATTTTTTCTAATTAGTATGCAATTGTTTGTAAACTTTTAGAAGCGGTTGCTTCTAGTTCTATGTAGTCACTAGTTAGGAGTCATGACTCAGTGCTTTGGATCATGTTTGGACTCATAACATATATGAGATGCTTATTAATTCATGATATTTTGGACATCTATTGATATTATGAATTGTTTGGACATGGATTTGCTGAATATCAATGAAAAATGTTTTTTTTAATTCAATGTATGTGTATATTTTTATTTATTGAATTCACTGATTTTTTCCTGATTTTATTTTATTTTATTTATTTATATTTATATTTATATTTATATTTTATATTTTTTAATTATTTATTTATTTATTTATTTTTTTCCCAAATTTTCCCCAATCTGATTAAAACTCTTATCTCTTTTTTTATTCGCTGATTTATTGTCTATTCTAAGTCTGGTAACATTGGTTACAAGTTTAATTTTTCACTTATGAGTGCTAAGGTGTGCTAGAGAGTGCCAATGCATGCTGAGGAGTGTTAGGGAGTACTAGGACAACACAAGGGAGCACTAGGTCAAAATGCATGGAAGTGAATGAATATGAGGGTGTGTTGGGAATGTCAATCAGTGCTAGTTGTCATGCCAAGGAGGGAATGACAAGGTATTCTAAGAACAGGTAAGGAATGCCAGGGAATATCAGCGAATTTCAAGAAGTGCTAGAGTGTGCTAGGTAGTTCTGAGGTGTGCTAACATGTGCCAAATAGTGCCAAGGCATTCCAGGTGCTAAGACATGCTAGGACATGTAGGGTGCCAAAGTATGCCAATATGCGTCAAGGAGTTTCAAGGCAACAAAAGGAATAACCAAGCTAAAATGAAAGGAAATGAATGCATAATAGGGTTAATAAGTTGGGAATTTATCTTTTTCAAAAGGGGCATGCTAGGCACACTAATAATATGTTCCAATACATGCCAAGTGCCAATGTGTGCCAAGTGCTAATTTTTGTCAATGTAATATTATGCCAAGGAGTTCCATGGCATGCTAGTGACTACAGGGAATGCCAACACATGATAGGGGAGTGATGTGCTATGTTATGGCATACCAACCTGTGCTTTGGTGTCCTGCTCATGGAAAGATGTTCTAGGTACAAAGATGTTCCAAGACATGCGAGGTGCCAAGGAATGTTAGTGTATTGTTCCAAAGCATGTTAAGGTTCATGAGTGTTGAGGAGTGCTAGGTCTCTCTCATTAATAGAATTAACAGAGCTTGATTATGTATTAAATTATATAGTTCCTACACACACTACCATAACTTTATTTAAAGGAAATTTGCTAGATAATAAACCTAATAGAGATGAATCATGTGTTTACTCATAGGAAGACTATATTCTTATGACTTGAGGGAAATGATACACATTAATTACTTCTTAAAAAATTGACTGGCTATTATAACCACTATGACCTTGGACACATAATGAAAAAGACTCCACAACAATGATCTTAAATCATTATATTTTGACAAAAATTATAGTAACGGGTACATAGCATCATCAAAAACTCATTGGAATGATCACTAATGACGAAACATTTTTTTACCGTCACCGAAACCAAAAAGAGCATTGGTGAGGGTCAATGAAAGATCGTCACTCAAAGTGTCACTAACGACCCTCACAAAAAGTGTCACCAAAGAGAAAATTAGTGATGGGTACTTAATAACCCTCACCAAAATTGTCATTGAAAATGGCTTTGGTGACAAACCTTAAAGGACCATCACTATATACACTTACAACAACGATATTTTAAATATCATCACCATATGTGACATTGGTGATGGACCTTAAAGGTCCATCACAGGCATGAAGCGTCATCAAAAACTCATTGGAATGATAAATTATGATGGCATTTATTGATCGTCACCAAAGTAACCAAAAAGATCATTGGTAATGGTCAATAAAAGATCGTCACTAGAAGTGTCACCAGAGAATTAGTGATGGGACTTTAACGACCCTCACCAGAAGTGTCACCAAAGAGAGAAATAGTGACAGGCCTTTAACGACCCTCACCAAAAGTGTCATTGAAAATGGATTTGGTGACAAAACCATAAAGGACCATCACTACATACACTTACAACAATGTTTTTTTAAAGACCATCACCATATGCGACATTGGTGATGGACCTTAAAGGTCTGTCACAAGCATGACCCTCACCAATGACCTTTTTTCTTGTAGTGATGGACAGATATACGATAGCCATTTATCTAGAAATTTACACTATAGAAGATCAAGCATTTACAGTTGAATATTTCCTTGCCACTAAATTAGAGTTGAAGAGTCAGACTCCTATTTGTCAGGCATATACCTCACTTTTAAATCAATTTATTACTGACTCTGTATAGAGCTTCCATGGGAGCGCAAAGAGTGATCACTGCCATTGCTTAATCTTTCTGCAGACCAAGTAAAGACTCCAAATGTGTATAAATTAGTGGCTCCTTGGAGAATCCCAAGAGTGGCTCTATTGTAGCAAAAATAAATTCATTTATTTTGAGTTCTTCATTAGTGCATTGATGGTATATTATTTATTCCATACAATATCTCAACAGTGTATGATCAAATTACAGTTAAGCCTGTCATAATATTTTGACTTACCCTCTTTTAGAGGGAAACTAGAGTGTGTGTCAAGCTTGCACGTCACAATTGTATCATGCAAAGTTTACCTGGGACACTTTTTGTGGATCTAAGCAGCAAGATACCTATTGGAATTCAAGAGGCAACACTACAATGTGGGAAAGAGGTTTCACAATTAACCTGGCTTTGACAGTATGGTTGGAGTCGATTTCTTGGCAAGATGTTGGATACCCCAACTTCCTTTTTATGACTAAGTGCAAGATTGAATCCTTTGACATATTCCTTGCTCAATTGTCATTAAGTGATGGGTTTTCTCAGAAGTTCTTCACACCTATAAACTTTAATAGAGTTGTTCTTGAGTGTTTGGAGGTGGTTAGCTTTTCAAAGCACATGCGTACAAGAAGAGGAGAAATAATATGCCCAGCTAATTTGAAGTTATCTACCTATGAATAGGGTGTTCCCATTCATAAACATGATGACTTGCTCTACTTATTTCTAGTGAAAAACTTTGGGACTTGCCATGAATCGTGAGACAATTCCAACCCCACAACTATAAATTTCATATTTAAATATATACCCAGTATATTAGAATCTGTACAAGGAGAACTGCATTCTTGTTTTGAAATAACTTGCAATCGACTTGCACCATGCTATTTAATCTTTTATATATTTATTTGCATCCTTGGTCTGTGACATAAAGATGCAATAGGCTACCTTGCATTTTCTAAACTATCACTCCTAAAAAAAATAAAGTATTCCCAAATCTATCATTTCAAATGATCTATGTAGCTCACCTTTTGGTTTTTCAATTATCAAAGCTTTTACCTATATTGATGAGATCTTATACAACTGATACCATAGTGACAATATATGTTATAGTTTTATCCGTGTTTCTCTGAAGGTGTTTCTCCTTCAGTAGAGCAACAATACACTGTAGCTTCCATTTAGGGGAGAAGTGTATCGAGTAGCAACCTTGGCTTGTTTGCAGATGGCTTGAATGCAAATTAGTCTCTATCTGTTGTTTTGAAGGTGTTTCTCCTTCAACAATACTTCATCTCAGTAGACCCTTTCAGTCTGCACCTTTAGTAGATGCATGCAACCTTGGGATACATGTTGTAGATTATAGTTTTCCTATGAGGTTGTAGCAGCGATGAAAGAAGTGCATCGATTTAGGCATGTTGTGGTTGTTGTATGAAAGCATGTTTGTTTAGTGTTTCCCAAACTTAGATACAACCATATTTAGTATGATTTTATAGTTTGACTTAGATGCTCACTTTTCTTAATTTAGGTGTTTTTCTTAGTTCTGTTTTATTCATAGTTTATCTTTAAGAAAAGTGCACAGTAGATAACGGTTCTATATTTTGAGGAAGGGACACACTTCTAGGTAGGAGGTACTCTATTCTAGGAAGATTTTGCCATGCAGGTTAGGGTATTTATCCGAGAATCCCAAGAGGTGTTATTGTAGCAATAAGAAATTCATTTATTTTGAGTTCTTCATTAGTGCCTTGATAGTATATTGTTTATTCCATGTAATACCTCAATAGTGTATGATCAAATTACAGTTAAGATTGTCATAATATTTTGACTTACCCTTTTTTAGAGGGAAATAAGAGCATGTGTCAATCTTATACGTCACAATTGTATCATGTAGAGTTTACCTAGCATGAGTTTTGTGGATCTAAGCAGCCAAATACTTGGTGGGATTCAAGAGGGAACAATACTACAAAGTGGGAAAGAGGTTTCACAGTTAACCTGCCTTTCATATTATGATTGGAGTTAGTTTGTTGGCAAGATGTTGGATACCCCAACTTCCTTTTTATGACTGAGTTCAAAATTGAATCTTTCGACATATTCCTCGCTCAATTGTCACTAAGTGATGGGTTTTCTCAGAAGTGTTTTAGATCTATAAACTTTACCGGAGTTGTTATTGAGTCTTTGGATGTGGTTATCATTTGAAATCACACACGTACAAGAAGACGATAAATAATATGCCCAACTAATTTCAAGTTATCTTCCTATGAATAGGGTGTTCCCTTCCATAAACTTGATGACTCGCTCTGCTTCTTTCTAGTGAAATGATTTGGGACTTTTCATGAATTGTGAGACAATTTCAACACAATAACTATCAATTTCTTATTTAAAGTTACACCCACTAGATTAGAACCCGCACAAGGAGAATTCCATTCCCATTTCAAAAGAACCTGCAATCGACTTATACCATTCTATTTAATATTTTATGTATTTCTTTGCATCCTTGACCTGTGACATAAAGACGCAACATGCTACCTTGCATTTTCTATACTAACACTCCTAAACAATAATAAAGTATGCCCAAATATGTCATTTCAAATGATCGATGCATATCACCTTTTGGTTTTTCAATTATCGAAGTTGTTATCTGTATTGATGATAGCATCGACAATCGAGGCCATAATGACAATATCTATTAGAGTTTTATCCATGTTGCACTAAATGTGTTTTTTCTTTAGCAACAGTACAATGCATTGCAATTTCCATTCAATGGAGAAGTTTACCCAATAGTAGCCTTGGTCTATGTGAAAATGGGTTGAATTCATAGTATACTTTATCTATTGTTTTGAAGGTGTTTATCCTTCAATAGTACTTCATTGTAGTAGAGCCTTTCAATCTAGATGTTCAGCAGACGCACCCAGCCTTGGGGTACAAGTTATAGATTCTCATTTTGTTGTGAGGGTATAACAACTATGAAAGAATCACATCGATTTTAAGCATCTTATTGTCTTTCTATGAAATCATGCTTGTCTAGTGTTTCCCAAAATTATATAGAGCCATATTTATTTTACTTTTATAGTTTGACTTAGATGCTCACTTTTCTTAATTTAGGTGTTTTTATTATTACTATTTTATGCATAGATTTATCTTTAAGAAAAGTGCACAGTAGAGAAGGGTTCTATATTTTGAGCAGGGGACACTCTTCTAGGTAGGAGGTACTCTATTCTAGGGAGATTCTGTCATGCATGTTAGGTGCTTTATCCTAGATAGAGTTCCAAGTCCTTGCCTCCTTGACAAAGTCCCTACCAGACAAGACACCAGTGGATAGAGTTCCAAGTCCCTAAATTTTCCAAAGGCCCACCTGAGCCTAGCTATCTAGCCTAAAATACTTTACATTCCATTAATCTCTTAGTTGTGATTTCATAAAGAGACACCTCTCTAGTTTGGTAGGGCTAGATACCAAACTAAAATCTTGTTCCTTAGTTACCTCCATTGATCTGCTCATCAACCTAGGACATTATGGAGAATAGCAGAGGGCATAACAACTAGGGAGTGCCAAGGTGTTCTAGTGAATGTAAGGTTCCCAAGTCATGGAAAAATGCAATGCTAGTTGTGAGGTCATGATTGCGAAGGTGTGTTAGGGAATGTTAGGGCATGCTAAGATGTTCTAGATAGTACGAAGACATGTCAAACAAGCTAAGATGTGCCAAGTGCTAACGCATGCCAAGATGTACAAGGGTTCCAAGTCCTTGCCTCCTCTTTTTCCATATGCTATCCACTTATGACATTTTCTTTGAAATATTTGGTGCATTTTATAGTTAAAGGTCATTTATAGGTTATAAATGTCTTCAGAGTTTCACTTCTAATTGAGTATTCAACTGAGCATATTGATTCTCTTATACATAACTATTTTTCCCTCCACCCATTTTTCATAACTTCAATAACCATTAGGTAGGGACATGCACCTTCGATGTTACTTTGCTTGTTTAGTAAAATATTGCTGAGACTTTAATTTATTGAAAGTTGTAGAATTTACAATTTATGAAGTTTCAAGGTCTAATTTTTAAAAATATAATTCTTTATAGAGTTCTAGCTCAATGAAAGAGCACCTGCTTTACAAGCAAGAGGTTGGTGGTTCAATTCCACCATGCCCTGACATCCATATGGAATGGCGATGGTAAATTTTTGGTGAAGGAGCCCTTTTTACCATCACCAAGGAGCTTTGGTGAAATTTTTTGACCCTCACCAAAAATATGAAATGGTGATGGTCAACGAATGCCACCATATATACGCATCAATAATGACGATCCTCAAAGGTCCGTAACCATAAATAATTGTTGTTGATATGAAATGGTGACAATCATTGTTTGTCATTATAGTCATTATTCGTGACAGACCTTGAATGTCACCACAACACCTATACTTCTAGCAATGCAGCTTTTGGTGACAGTCAATGAACGTCACGATATATATGCACCAATAGTGATGGTCATTAAAGATCCATCACATAAATCATTAATGTTCATATGAAATGGTGACGGTAACTATCTGTCATTATAATCAATATTCGTAACGGACCTTGAATGTCACCATAACACCTATACTTTTGGCGACGCCACCTTTGCTGATGTTCAGTTTTTGGTGACCAAGGCTATGGTTCGTCACCATTTCATATGAGCAATGGTGACGGTCACTATCCATCATTATAAATCATTATTGGTGACGAACTTTGAATATCACTACAACACATATACCTTTGGCAATGCCGCATTTGGTGGCATTTAGTTTTTGGTGATAGAGGCTATGGTCCATCACTACTGCTCATATAAAATGGTGATGGTCATTATCGGTCATTATAAATAATTATTGGTGATGGACTTTGTATGTCACTACAACACCTATAGTTTTGGTGATGCCACCTTTGGTGATGTTCAGTTTTTGGTGACGAATGCTCTTTTGACTGTCAGCAATGAGCTTATGGTGACATTTTTCGCCCCTCACCAATGTCCTTTTTTCTTGTAGTGTCCTCTTTTTCCTCCTTTGTTTCCTCTTCATCCCTCACTAGTAGTGGGGCTTTTGCCATATTCAAGAGCTTTTATTTCTGCCTCTGCTTACATGTCTCTGAAATTTGTCCATGTAATAGGGAGTCTTAGGTTTTGGAGACAATATTCTAGCATAAGTCTGATTATCCCATGATGGACTAGCTGTTGATTTTTTCCTTCCTACACTTTGATGCTCATATCTATCATTGATTGAAGAAGAAAGTAGGGTATAATTAGTCTATTTTAAGGAGGTGTATCTACTCCAAACCTCAGTTCTTAGAGAATCCTGAAATGGTATCCATACACCACACTGTATCTCCCTTCACATGATATATATTTAATGAGGTGGTAGCTAACTTCATTCCAAGGGTATGGAAGGCTTTCTCTTCTGACCCCATTTTTGTCCTCCATTTCCTCCTCCCCTTCCAAAAAGAATATCTTCTTTGCAAGGGTGTTGTTACCCTTATCTTCTTTTCTCCAAGGCAACCCTAAAGGAGGTGTGGTGATTCTGGTGATTCTGATTATGACTTCAAGGGTGATTTCTACTGAGAAGCCTTTCACCATAGTAGTGGCATGAGTCCTAGTGAGGGGTATGAGTGAGAGATAAAAGTCTCTATCCACCTCATCATTGTATCCTCTCATTCTTTCAAAGAAACCCATCAAAGTATGGCTTGTGAAAATCGTAGCTGCTTGCCCTCGGTGCCTCAAAAGAGGTTTTCACCCAGAGATATTTTTATTCTTTTCTTTTTTTTCGAAACCATTAGGACGCCTCAAGAGGTTTTCAACCTAACAATGGGACTTAGGTGCCTCATGGAGGTTTTCACTTGAGTCTCTTTTATTTATTTATTTTCTCTTTTTTCTCAGGGACTTGATGGGGTAGAAGGTGAGACTTGCTCCACCACCATCATTGCCTTGCTGATGCCATTGATGAATTATTGCTTTGATAAGGGTTAATCTGTACCCACTGAAAAGTAAAGGGATAACCTTTGCATCAATGGTTCTTATCTGTACTAAACCATTATCATGAAATTTTTCTATGACATAAGGCCCTAACCATCTAGTCCTTAACTTTCCTTTAAAATCCTTGTATCTGGAATCATACAACAAAGCCCAATCACCTTCTTGAAATTGCTTGTCCTTTATGTTCTTGTCATGCCAAATCTTCCTTTGAACTTGAGTTGCCTCTGTGTGTAGGAGGGCTTGCATCCTAAACTCATCTAACCCATTCAGCTGGAGCAATCTCTCTTGTTGTGCCCTGGTGAGATCTAGATCTAGTTGTGTCGCCATTCTTAAGGTGTTGTATTCAAATTCAATGGACATCAGGGCCTTCTTCCCATAGACTAGCTCATAAGAAGTGAATCCAGTGGTGATCTTCCAGTTAGTATTGTAGGCCCAAGTGGCCTCAACTAATATATTTGCCCAGTCCTTTCTACTACTACTAATCACTTTGGTCAGAATGGCTTCCAATGATCTGTTGGTTACCTCCACTTTCCCATTAGCTTGTGGGTGGTAAGGAGTGGATGTTCTATGCTTGATCTTGTGCTAGCTTAACAAATTTTCAATCATGTGAGATATAAACTGGCTGCCTTGATCAATGACCAGTTCTCTAGGGTACCCAAACTTATAAAATACATTTTCCCTTAGAACTCAACCACTTTCTCCTCTTTTGCTGCTTTGATGGCCTTGGCTTCAACCCACTTGGTTAAATAGTCAATACACACAATGATGTACTCCTTTTGCCTGGATGGAGGCTTAATGGGTCTAATGAAATCCATGCCCCACTTGTCAAATAGCTCGAAAGTCACTTGAGTTTGCAGAGGAATTTCATCCCTTGGGGTATGTTTCCCCCTTCTTTGGCACCGATCACACTGACTGGTATACCTCCTCACATCCTGGTGAAGAGTGGGCCAGTAATAACCAGCTTGTAGCACCTTGAATGTTTTCCTTTTGGTTGCAAAGTGACCTCCAAAAGTCCCATCATGACAGGTCAGAAGGATGTCAAAGAATTCCTCCTCCCTGACACATATTCTCAGAATTTGATCCGGCACTAGTTTGAAGAGGTTGTTCCCAATCTAAGTGAATTGGGTGCTCTTCCTCACAATCTTTCTTTTCTCTTTGGAGAACAAATTTGGTGGAAACTTTGCAAACACTGGGTAATTTTCTATGTTATCCAACCATGGAGAGAGAACTGAAATGGTGAATAAGTGTTCAACCAGTAATTGTTAACCATTCCTTCCTCCCCTACAGGAAAAGTCAATCTAGATAAAAAATCTACAACAATGTTCTCCTTGCCAGGATTATCAATAATAGTTAGATCAAAATGTTGTAATAAAAGTAACCATCTAATAATCTAGGCATTTACGTCAGGTTTATTCATCAATTATTTAATTTCAGCATGGTCAATATGCACAAATATTTGGTAACCTATAATGTAATGCCTAAATTTGTTCAATGAATGTACAATAGCTAGGATCTCCTTCTCAGTCACTATGTATTTTAGTTCAGCTTTTGACATATTCTTACTGATGAAGTAAATGTCATAAGGTAACTTGTTATCTATCTAGCCTAGAGTTTCTCCTATGGCTTTTTGAGAGGCATCAACATGAATATGGAAAGGAAGGGACCAATTTGGGCCTTGGAGAATAGGTGCAAGGGTCAACTTGTCCTTTAGGGTGTCCAAGGCCTCTTGACAGCTTTCTGACCATAAAAATTCAGATTCCTTGACCAATAACCCAAATAAATGAGAAGCTAACTTGCTGAAGTCTTTTATAAATCTCCTATAGTATCCAGCTAAACCTAGAAAACTTCTTACATCCCTCTATTTTTGCAGAGGTGGGACCCTTTGGATGATGGATATCTTATTTGGGTCCACTTGCAGTCCATTGTGGAATATTGAATGACCTAGAACAGTCCCTGCAGTCATCAAGAACTCACATTTTTTGGGACTAAGGGACAACTTCATTTCAATGCATTTGTTCAACACCTTACCCAAGTTGGACAAAGCCTCCTAGAAATCACACCCATAGGGTGTAAAATCATCCATATAAATTTCTACTGCATCATGGACTAGCTTGACAAAGATGCTCATGACTACCCTCTAGAAAGTGGTAGGGGCATTGCATAGGCCAAAAGCAAGGACCCTATAAGTGAAAGTACCCCAAGGACAGGTGAAGGTGGTTTTATCCTAGTCCTCTAGGCTAATATGGATTTGATTGTACCCGTTGAACCCATCTAGGAAAGAAAAAAACTTTTTCCCTGCTGAGCCATCTAGCACTTGGTCAATGAAAGGTAGAGGGAAATGGTCCTTCTTTGTTGCTTTGTTTAACTCTCTGTAATCGACACAAATCCTCTACTTCCCATTTTTCTTTGGAACCAACACCAAAGGAGAAACCCACTCACTGTCTGAGATAGGGTAAATGAATCTTGCATCCAACAGCTTTTGCAGTTCTTCTTTGACTATATCCTTGAGAGCTGGATTCATTCTTCTTTGGGGCTGTCGGATTGGTTTGCAACCTTCTTTGATATAAATGTGGTGAGTACACACCGAGGGGTGCACTCCCTTAATTTCTTTGTAACTCCAAGCAAAGGAATCCAGGTGTTCCCTTGGCATGTTGCACAACTTTTCTTCTTGGTGTACAGAAAGAGAGGGGTTGATTTTCAAAGTTGTTTCAGGGCCAAATTCTATTTTTTTGACAAGGGTAGGGTTTGAATCAGCTAAGCATAGATTGTTGGAAATAATACTGAGAGGGGGGGGGGGTGAATTAGTATTATGAAGTCAATTTTTTTTTTTTCAAACCCAGGTCATATACGCTACTTCAGTTAGAGAAAACCGCGTATATACGCAACTACAGATAAGGAAACCCACGTATATCATGCAGACTTATAATTTAATTTATCTTACAGATGTTGATCATGAATCTATGTATCAGAATCAAATAAACAGTAACCAGAAATAGTGAAACAGAGCAGAAGACAATCACACACAAGAACACAAGATATAAGGTGGAAACCCAATGTGGGTGAAAACCACCTGCTGCAATTCATCTCTATCTTCCTTTATTTAGAAACTTCTTTTTAAAATGTTTCTGTACTAGTGCAGTCCTTTACCAGTATGCAGGCTGCTACCTGTAGAGAGCTACAACCCTCTCTCATTCTCCAGCTTTTCTTGGAAGGGAGTTACAACCCCATTAGCTCTTGTACTAGCTGGGATACTAGTACGCAGGCTACTACCTGCAGAAGACTACAACCTTCTCTTTGCTTCTAGGGACCACGTTTCATAAATTTTCAGACTGGATCCATGAACATCAATCAATCATCAAAAAATCTCCTTTTCACCAATTAACACTGAATCAAATAGACTCTTCTTTGACAGTTGTACCCAGAACACAATAACAGTAACCACACACCAAATTCTGAACCTGGAACACTGCACCAACAAACAGAAGCAGCTAGAACACAATTTAAGAGACGTACGCTACTTTAATAACCAGAAACCTGCGTGCATACGCTTCTATGTTTGGACCAACTTGCATATACGTTGTTTTTAGTCACAGAACCAGCGTGTATAAATTCCTTCACTTCATTGAACCTGCGTACAAATCTATAAAGGATAATTCACTCTTCCAATCATTCAGACATTAGTTAACCCAGATTACCAGATTTATAGATCAAGCGTGCACCACATATAACAGATCAAAATCATTCAAAGATACTATTATTCAAGCCTTAAGATTTTGACCCTTCAATAGAACTTATCCTTCTCCTTGCGCTCCTCCTTCATTCAGATCCAGATCTGCACCATAACCCAATCCCCAGTATTCCAGATCTAGCACTTTCTCAGATATTCAATTCATTCAGATTATTCTTTGCCAAATGATCTCCTTCTTCTTTTATAGTCTTAGACCTTTCATAATACCACGGTCCTAAACCATAACAAATCAATACCATGGACTCAATACTTGGGATCAACACTTCTGACGAGATACCATGGCCCAAAAACCATAGGTCCAAATACCAAGGACTAAATACCATGGACCAAAAATAAGTTCTCCCACATGTACGCACTTTTTCTTGCGTGAAAGTTTGTGTATACGCATACGCAACTTCGAAACGTCTAACCGGCGTGTATACGCGTCTTCGTCAAGGTGAACCTGCGTATATATCTTTTTCTTCTTTCTGAGTGCCTAAACTGTGATCTGTCACCAAAGTGAGTTGCCATCAAGGACAACACCTGTGCCATAGCACCAAACCTGTGCCATAATGCCAACAATCTCCCCCTTTGG
>APFE031241511.1:21138-31268 GCA_000404065.3 Pinus taeda | reverse complement strand
TGTTTTTTTTTTTTTGCAATGTATGAAGTTGTCTTAGGGTAAGATTTTAAAATCGCTATACATTTAACATTTAATAAAAATTACTTTTGGTCTAATAACTCTTTCATTCTGGTGTTCATTTTGAAAGATTTTTTAGTCATAATTTTTTTCCATAGTGTCATGCTTCAAATATTTTGAAACTTTAAGATTGTTTTGTAGTCATAATCTTTGGTTTTAATTCCATAGCTGAAAAATTATCAAGATTTTAATGTTTCTCTAAGTTGTGATATTTTATCTTTAATGTTATGGTTGAAAATAGTTTTAAATATTTTTTCTTAGTACCATGCCTGGAAATTGGTGGAATTTTAAGGTTTTTCAAAGCAGTGATATTTTAAATGTATTGTTATGCTTAAAAATCGTTGGAATTTTAAGGCTTTTCAAAGACGTCATATTTTATCGTTAATGTCATGTTTGAAAATTGTTGGAAATTTAAAGTTTTTCAAAATCATGATATTTTATTTTTGACGTTATTAATAAAAAATGTTGAAAATATACCCTTTAAAAAAGTGTTATTCCAACATCAACAATTTTCAATTTCAAGGTGCTTTTTTGCACCAAACAAAATGGATTTTATTGTTTTTTACTGTTATTTTTAAAAAATATTGAAATTTTACTTTGAAAAAAAGAATGGTGATGCAGAATCAACACTTTTTATTTCTGGTTTGTTTTTTCATATTTTTTTGGGATTTTTGTGCTCGAGTACCCGTTTTGAAGTAATAGTTCCCGTTTAATTGGTAACTATATTTACCTCCTCCTCACCAATGGAAACATATTTTTGAGCTTCAGCTTGAGCTACAATTGCCACATATTCAAAAGAAACATGCTTACTTTTGTTAAATTGACCCCCCATATGGATCCTTTGTTGATCCCCTACATGTACTATTGCAATGTCATGGATTGTTGTTTTTTTCTTCATTGTCATTTCTTGTTCTAACTCTATATGGAAACTGTTGATCACATTCATAATACAATATCCTATCAAAATCCTATCAAAGAAAATACAATATGTCAATGATCAATCATTTCTAAAAAATTTAATGATCATTACAATAATACATTACACAGAAATATAAATAAGCATACCTACAATGTTATTTGAAATGTTGGATGAGATTTCTTCACACAATGGTGTAGATTCTTCATCTGTGTCATATTTGTTCTTTGAGAGATTATATCTAACCTTTTCATGTGACACGGGCAATTTTGTAAGAACATAAACAGTGTTTGAATTCGGCACCAAACATATGCTTCGTACTCTGCCTATCACATCATATGGTTCACCCATGTAAATCATACCATAGTGTAGATGGAGATGTGTAATATCATCAAATTTAACACCTTTAACCTGCAATGTAAATTTTGTTTTATTTATTTCTCCTGAATTCATCCATTTAGAAATGATCATTGGTGCACTTGATGGGCCAACTGGTTGAATTTTACGTTGTTTCTTAGTTCTGGTATGTTCGGCAGTCTTCAAAGCATGTCCACATGCAACTTTAGATCATAGAAATTGTTTGACTTTGTTCAGAACATAATTCATTGAGACCTTCCCTTAATGCATCCTTCCTAAAATCTATATATATATAGTATATAATAGATATTATATAAATATAATATATAGATATATATATATATAGTATAAGTTAATAAAACCAATATATATATACTTAAAATTAAATAAAAAAATTGACATATAATTGTTATGCTAAGATAAAGAAATAAGTTAAATTATATGTCATTTTTTAAAAAAATCGGTTATAAACTTAATCGTACAAACTTTATAAAGAAACGTATTTATACAGGAAATTTATTTATAATACTTTTTGAAAATAAAAAAAAAAATTAAAAACTAAATTACTTAAATTATAAATTTAAAAAAATATAATAATAAAAACATTTAAATGATTTGTATCTACATTTTTTAAAAATATAATTATATCATATATTTTAAATTTTTAAAAATCAACAAGAATAAAACAAATTAAAAAAACACAAAAGAAAAATAAGATATATATATTATAATATAAGTATATATAGGGAGAGTAATATAATATATAATATATATTAAACTTCAATTATTAAAATACAATTATATATAAAGAAATTGAAAAAAAAAAAATATTATATATTAAAATTTAAGTTATTGGTGTTGCTCTTTAATGCACTTCTAAACAAATATGAATGAGCACTTTGCAACTCAAACCCTAATGGCGACAAGGAGGTGAAAACCTTGGGGCAGCGCGAAGGAAGGGTGGAAGGCCATCAACAGCCCAGACTAGCAGGAACTGACAGAGGCCAAAGAAACAAAGGTATGACAGAAGATGTCAGGAGGGGAGAGATCCCCTCGTACCGGGATGCGGTGGCAGGAGACGGACAGAGTAGCCAGAAGACAGAGGAACAGAAGAACATGGGCCCGGTAATAGGAACTTCCTAGCAAACAGGCTGCAGTGGAAAGTGCCTGCCATGTACAACAGAGAAACCCAGATTTGTGATCCCAGCAAACAAACTGGAAACGTACAGAAGCTATATGAGGGATCACGCCCTTATCTGCAAGTTTGTAGGATTCTGGCCGTCGGAAAGAGACCTTGCCAAGTGGATTCAGCAAAAATGGCAGCCCCAAGGCCACATCGAGCTCAAGATGGGAGCGAAAGGCTTCTTCACGGTAATCTTCTTTAACCTGCAAGATAGAGATAAGGTATTTGAAAATGACCCATATTTCTATTATAATGCCCATTTGTTCATGCGTTTCTAGGAAGAATGCTACAACCGTGACAAAGAAACCTTTCTAGCTGCGCCTGTCTGGGTTCGCTTATTTGGGCTCCCCATAGACTTCTGGCACCTGGACATCTTGGAGGGGATAGGAAACTCAATACAAAGCTTCGTGAAAATAGTAGAAACTACAAAGAAAGGTAGATACACCTTGTACGCCATGATCAGTGTTTACATGAACCTAGAAAACCCCATCCCCGACACAATAGAGCTTGAATATCATGAAGATGTTTGGAATCAGAACATAGATTATGGACACATTCCGTTTAGGTGCCGCAGGTGCCATATCCACGGCCACCTGGCAAAGGAATGTCCGATAACCAGGGAGGAAAAAGAAAGTAGAAGGAACCTGCAAAAAATGAAAGAGCCAGACCAGGAGGAATTCCAAGAGGTGAGAAGCAAAAGGAAAGCCAACAAGGAAACCCCCCTAGAAAGATAAGAAAGAAAAACAATCAGCCCCAACGAAACCAAATAGTTTTGTAATATTGCAGGTAGAGGATGACGAGGAAGACCAACCCATGGAAAATCAGGAGGATAAAGGCTCGGACAGCAGTGAGAGCTGTGAAAGAAACCAATAAAAAAGGAAAGCCCCAAGTGATCCACCAGAAAAAGATAAGGAACTAGACGAACAAACTGAACAGATGGAGATAGACTAGTAGGGAAGATCTAAGTCAGGAAGAAGAAGTATTGAGAAAACTGTTGAATGAATGGAAGAACTTGGATGAGAAGTTTATTTCGGAAGAACAAAAGAGGCTGTATGTGGAAACCTTCCAGCAATATAAAACCAAACTTGAAAAAGGCAAAGCCTCACCAAAAGAATACCAAGAGACTCAAAAGGAAAGCAGACCAGATCAGAATGGACAAGGTAAAGGGGGGAAAAAGAAGAGGAAGAAAAAAACTTAAGGATTCCATCCAACTCATGGGAGAAATGTTAGTCAATACAGGGAGATTGGTCCCGCTATCAGTGGTATTTCAAAACCTATCCCAAGTTAACCAATGATTTTGACATCGTGGAATATTAGAGGCTTAAACAACAAAGGAAAACAGAGACATCTGGCAGCAAGACTAAAAAAAGACAAACCACAGATAATGCTTCTCCAAGAAACTAAAATCCTAGGCCAGAAAATCAAGGAAATTCTCAATAAAATAAAATCGAGATACGAACAAGTAACTATAGATGCCAAAGGGAGTGCAAGAGGGATAACAATTCTCTGGAATCCAGCAGAAGTCCTAACCGACTGGTGGATAGGAATGCCAAGAATCCTCACAGGGAGATTCAGACTCATAGGACAAAGTGAATGGGTGGTAATCTCGACTATCTATGGGCCCCATACCCGTGCAAACAGAGACCTGTTTCTCAATCACCTGACAAAGATTAGAAATATCCACCAGGAGCAGAGATGGATCTTGGTAGGCGACTTTAGCTTAATCACATCTAGAGAAGAGAAAACAGGTAGAATAAGAAGAGAAGACCCAAAGATGGAAAGATTCAGAGACGTGCAGACAGAACTACGGGTGGTTGATATCCCAACCATAAACGGGAAATTCACCTGGAATAACAGAAGAAGCGGGTCCAAACAGATTGCTTCAAGACTGGATAGATTCCTCATCTCAAAGCACATAATTGGGCTGGATATCTTCTATGAAGCCTCTATCCTACCCTCAACAGGGTCGAACCACTGGCTAATAAAGCTCGAAATAGCCTTAAATGATCAAAACAAAAAGAGACCCTTCCAGTCTGAGTCCTTTTGGCTTCGTGCCCCTGATTTCCTAGATAAAGTAAGAAGCTAGTGGCAGGATAGAAAAAGAAGAAAGGAAGGCCGCAGTAAAATGCATTATTTTTAGCTCAGACTCAAAGAAATCAAGAGCAAAATCAAGAAGTGGAACAAGGAAGAATTCAACAACACTCAGCAGGAGCAAGGCAAACTCCAATCTAGATTGGAAAGAATCCAGCAGCAAATCATCTCGGATGGACGAAATAAAGAATTGCCTGAGGAGGAAGGCAGAGTAATCACTCAATTGGAGGAAAGGCGAAAACAGGAAGAAATACTGTGGAAGTAGAAATCCCGGATCCAATGGCTAAAAGAGGGAGACAAAAATTCCAAATTCTTCCATAAAGCTATGCTGAACCATCGCCAACACAACAGAATCTTCTCCTTGAAAGACAATCAGGGAAACAGAGTGACACAGCAGGATGAAATAAAACAACTCCTGGTGGAGCACTTCAAAGGCATCCTCTCTGAACCAAATGTCAACAGATCTGAGGACATAGACAAAATTTCCCACCATATTCCTAAGAAAGTCTCCAGAGATCAAAATCTGGCCCTTCTCAAGGTAATCACCAAGGAGGAACTTTAAGAGACAATCAACAAAATGCCGAAAAATAAGGCCTTGGGCCCCGATGGCTTCACCATTGAATTTTATCAGGCGACTTGGAGTTTTATGGGGAATGACCTGCTAGACCTAGTGGAGGATTCCAGGTGTTCCAATTGCATGCACCAGGGCTTGAATGCCACCTTCCTGGCTCTAATCCCAAAGAATGGCTGTTCGGATGAACCGCAAGGTTTTAGACCCATTTCCCTATGTAATTTTGTCTACAAAATCCTTGCAACTGTCATGGTAAACAGGCTCAAGCCGATCCTGCTGGATCTCATTGCCCCAGAGCAAACAGGCTTTGTCAAAGGACGGTAGATCACTGATGGCATCATAGTGGCCCAGGAAGTGATCCACTCCCTGAAAGCTCCCGCGCCCCAGGCATGCTTATCAAACTTGACTTGGCCAAGGCGTTTGATCACCTTAGCTGGAAATATTTGGAAGGCATCCTTAAAGCCTATGGATTTGACCAAAGATGGATAAACTACATCCTGTCTATGGTTGGAACTCCAGTCATGTCAATTCTGTTAAACGGAACCCCCTCTGAAGCCTTCACTCCCTCCCGCAGGCTAAGGTAGGGAGATCCCCTATCTCCTTTCCTCTTCATCCTAGCAGCAGAAGGCCTCTATAGATTGGTAAAGGCTCAAGTCTCCAGGGATCAGATAAAGGGCCTCCGAATCTGCGGGAATGATATCGCGTCTCACACCAGCAATTCGTAGACGATGTGATGCTATATGGTCAAGCCACACTAAAGGAGGCCCAAAGAGTTATCAAAAGTTTATCCCAATTCAGCTAAGCCTCTTGAATGGAGATTAACAAAGACAAATTGGAAGTGTTTTTCTTGAATACCTCACAGGCTGCCCAAAGATTCCTGGCATGCACTCTAGGCTTTAACAGGGGAACCTTCCCGTCAAAATACCTGGGTATTATGCTGCATGAGCATCAATTCCGGTCGACCAACTGGGAACTTCTAATAAAAAAAATCTGAAATAAAATGGAGAACTGGACCCATCGCTCGTTGAATGCCCCAAGTCGGATAATCCTCTTAAAAGCAGTTTTGTAGGCCATCCCTAACTACCAGCTCTCATGCCAAGCTATCCCTAAGACAGCAAGCCAAAAGCTGGTTGCTCTGTTCAAAAACTTCCTCTGGCAGGGGACCAGCAAAACTAGAAAGTGGGCCCTAATCTCATGGAAGTGGCTTAGACGGCTCTCCAAAGATGGCAATTTATGGCTTCATGACCCCTTCATCCTCAACCAAGTCATGGGCGCGAAACTCTGGTGGAGGTGCATTCAGGGTGGCCCTAACCTGTGGAAGGTGATATGGGAAAGAAAATACGATGGAGCAGGGGAAACCGAAGAAAGACTGAGAAGTACGACGGAGACCAGAGGATCTACAATCTGGAACCTGGCGAGGGGCAACAAAGAATTGATAAGGGATAACAGTTTTGGGAAATTCGAGCAGGGGACAAGGCCAGATTCTGGGAAGAATCTTGGCAGCAACGTGAAAGACTCATACAAAAAGGCAACCTCCATGTCATCTTTTCCTTCTCGTCGTAGACTGGGGCATTAACAGTTGACAATTTCTGGAAGCCAGACGAAGAAGGATACTGGCACAATTGGAAACAAAAAGAGGATTGGGAAGGGGCACCAGAAACCGATAGATGGCAAGAGAACTATACAGAGATGGCATCTCGAAAAGTACAAAGGAAAACAGGGTCTGAAATTCTCAGATGGGGTAAACGAATTCAAGGAAATTTCTCAATAGCAGAAGCCTACTACCACAAAGTCAATCAAAATCACCAGCTAGAAACTAAACAATGGAAAAACCTTTGGAAAACCAAGCACTAGCCTAAAGTTTCTTTTTTCATTGGGACTATACTTCATAGCAGAGCGCTTACCTAGGACCAGATTCTGAGGAAGGGAAGCCAAGGACCATCCCGCTGTGCTCTCTGCAACTCCCAAGAGGAAACCATGGAACATTTGTTGAACCGCTACATAGTCAGCAATTCCCTGTGGGAAAGTCATCTCAAATTGTTTGAGCGCCATCACAAAAATGATCAGAACATCATAAACACGATAGTAAACTGGCCGAGAAATCTTTACCAGAATCTGGTAGTCAATTGCGCTTGGCTCCTTTCCACCAAGCTCCTACTCTAGACCATTTGGAAAGCACGGAATGGGGCAATTTTCAAGCCAGAATCTCGAACCCCCGCATCAATCTGGGAACAAATCATCAGGAACATACGTGAAACAATCCTAACAGAAAGCTGGAAGGACGAAGACTGGCAAGCATCACTAACAAAGGAGGCAATCCTGAAAAGACTTAAGGTCAGACAGAGTATGGTAAATGGGGGTGTTTCACGAAAAGAACATACCAAAGAAGTGGCTAAAAGAAACAAGTACCGACACCCCCCACAAGGATTCATAAAGCTTAATTTTGATGGCGCTGCAAAACACAACCTAGGAGAAGTTGGCATTGGGGGAGTCTTCAGAGACGTCGGGGGCAACACCCTAATAACTTTCGTGATGGACTGCGGGGAAGCCTCAATTAATGAAGTCGAGCTGCACGCCCTGAAACGGGGCCTGGAAATTTCTCTGCGGGCCAATTTCAAGCAACTCCAAATTGAGGGAGACTCGAAGTTGGTGATCGGAATGGCTAGGAAGCTCCAGCAGCAACAACTAGTGGAAAAAATCAATAAAAGCTGGAGAACAGCTTGGCTCATAGGTGAAATTGGGAAACTCCTACCCAAAATAGATTACCTCATTCCGTCTCACACCAGACGTTCAGGCAACAAGCCGGCGAATTGGCTTGCGAACTGGGGCTTTCTGAATCGTGGCAAAGAAATTGACAACGAAGGTCTGCCTCAACTACTCCCGGAGGAGAAATATCGACTTCAACAATTGCTTGACATCGATAAAGGTGGTAAAGGTACGCCCAAGATGAACGGTTAGGATCAGGCAACATGCAGCGGAGGCGGAGAAAAATCGCAGTGGATGGGAATGGACAGCACATCCGTGGGAACAGACAGAAGTAAAAGGAATGAACAAATCGAGCAGATGACGAGGCAAGGTAGGTCTAGTCGAAGGGACGGAGAAGACGTGTGAACCGAATCGTCATTAAGGAAGGATCTGGAGCCAGCTCTGGAATTCGGGATAATTGATAAAGGAAGGATGACAGGTGGCACTAGGAGTATAGAAAGGTTACGGCAGGAGCAGCCGGGAGGATATTGGAGTAATGACGCATAAAGCAGGTAGGTATAGTCACGCCACTTCCCGAGATAGGGAGGTTGGGATGTTCGACAGAAAATTAAACAGCCAAGTGGAGGCCCAGTTGACAGGACAATGGGTAGATAACATCCATATGCCCGAGGAAACAGATGGAAGGCTCATTCAGTTTGGTAAGAACGATGAAAAAAAGTGGAAAGGCGCCTGCTCGACTTTGCAGCCAACCCTCCTCCTCGACTCCGACAAGAAAAGGTGGTATGTTTCCTATCGTCTTCGTCCTTCAGACATTATGTTAGCTCATAACTCCATTATCTTTGCTTGCCCAGAAATGTTCTGCCCTAGTGCACAGAATCTCAGTTGTAGAGATGAAAATGGCCCTTTGGGAACTCGTTTGTTTCTCTTATCCTCATCCCGAGCAGGGAAAGACTTGCATGGTGCTAGTTCTAGGTCCTGCTCTGTGAGTCCAGCTGTGTGGGGGACTTTGACGGGTCTTGTTGCGCTCCATGAGGGACCTCGCACCTCTAGTCTTATCTGCTCCCTGGTCTTCTACCATGGCCCCTACCACGATCGCTATTCTATTCTGCTATCTAGGCCCGAAAGGTTTCGCCATTTGGTCTGGTGGGGGTTTTTCTGCGCTTCTCAGAGAGGGTGGTGGGTCTTAAGCCACCACGCCTGGAATGTTGCTATAAGGGCCCAGGCTTTCAACCATGCTGGGAATGTTGCTACAAGCGATCAGACTTTGACAATGTTCCAACTCATTAGCACTGACTTGTGGTTTTCTGCTATGATAAGTAGAAAAGCTCCCACAATTTCTAAGCCCCATGTCCATCGCAAGATGGCTCCAAGGAAGGTCAATTCTGCAACGAACCAGGAAGATGGCAGCAGTAGCCATCCGAAAAAAAGGGGCAAGAAGCCCGACTCTAAAAAGATCATCCACTTGATAGACGGGTACATGACCGGCATCCCTCCTAAGATCCGTTCATAAATCCATGGGTGGGAGCGCGAGCTACGGGAAATCAGCGTGAACAAAGATATCCCTCACGAGGATTGGGAAGTGATCACGGACCAAGGCACCTCAAGAGGTAGGAACACGTTGTTCAATAAAACCCTCCAATTTTACTGGATCATGAAACATGTGGATTGTCAGGCTATGGAGGTGAACCAAGCCGTCCGTGAAGAGGAGGATGAGGAATGCAAGCAGGCAGAGGAGCATCTCAAAAGCCAATTGACGGAAGAATAGGCTAACATAAAGAATACTCTCCTGAAAGAGATTGCGGCTGTCCAAGTCCAGGCAGCCAGAAACCATCTGATGCTGAAGAACATGGAGCAGTTGGTGCTAGAACCCAAATGGGCCATAGAGCAGAAGATTTTGAAGCCTGGTGCTAGCGCCTCAAAGCCTGCCCTGGTCAACTTGTTGGACGAGGATTAGCTTAGTTGTGTCTTCCTTTGTTTAATATGATGATGAATCTGAACTGTATCTGGGTGTCGAGTTATGTTCATGTCATTAGCTTAGACAATAATAGGCAAAACAATGGTTATGACAGGAAGAAGGAACAAAACATTTTTAAATTTTGGTCAGGTTTTAAGGCTGAATGGTGCCGGTCTAGTTTCCTGCGGGTAGACCCACCACCTGAACTCTAGTATGCTGTAATTTTGTTTTATCATCTGGAATGAAGAATGCCTAACTTTACAAAAAAAAAAATTAAATTATTAAAATCAACATA
>APFE031241511.1:2574-20314 GCA_000404065.3 Pinus taeda | reverse complement strand
ATTGAACAATTTCTTTTTTGTTTTTTTTCCATGCAATAATTTTAATGCCAAAAAAATAAATAAATAAAACCCATTTTTCATTTCAAAAAAAAAAATCTTAATTTTTCTCCTAAAAATCCTAAAAAATTGTGTTTTTCTCCTTTTCTTCCCTCTAAAAATATAAAAGAAAATAACTTTTATATTGTTTTTCCCTTAAAAACACAAAATTTCCCCAAAATCATGTGTAAATAGTCAAGATAGAAAGAAAACTAACCTTTAAAATGCGTAAAACTCCTGTTGAATGTGCTATCTATGATAATGCAGCTCCTGTGCAAAATTGCTCCAAACTTTTTAACAAGACCCAAAAGACTTTATGTGATATGATGAATGAAAACAATGAATTTTATTTAAAAGCGATGATTATGGGATTGATTTATCATTTCTTATCCCATATATATATATATATATAATATATAATATATATATATATATATAGTTATTATATTATATATATATATATAAATATATATTATATATACTTATATCTATATATATATATAATTATATATATTATATATATAGTTAGTTTATTTTCAATCTTTATGGAATAAAATATTATTATAAAAAAATTAATTTACTTACATTATCAATGTTAAATAATTTAAAGAGACAAATTATTTTGAGTTTCTATCAATATTTTGAATAGAAACTAGGGTGAAATTTTCCAGAATCAAAAGTTAGGTAATATGTTTTCAAGTAAATTATAGATGAAAATTTTGGAGGGAAATATTTAGGAAACTTTTAGGGGCTAATATTTGTAGGCGGGCTAATTCTCCATGCTTTTTCCAAAAAAAAAGATTCGTCAATTTCTATTTTTTTCTAAAAGTGATTTGCCCACATTTTATAGTATAAAATTATTTTACCTTAAAAATAGCAAAAATTTTATTTAGACTAAATATAAAGTCAAAAGAAATACAAATATTTTTACAAAAATGTTGGCAAATATTTTATAATTTCCATATTAGGGACTAGTAAGATTCACCAAGGTTTATAAACTTTAATAAAAACTTCCATCCTTAAAATTTTCCCTCAAAATATTTAAAAATGAAATTTTTGGAGGGAAAAATTTTAGCGAAAGTTTTTGGGGGAAAACTTTGGAGGGAAAATTTTCGGTGAAAAATTTTGGGGGAAAAATTTAGAGGGAAATTCTCAATCTCTAAGTTATATATTGTCATTGGGATAGAGTTCATTTGTATCATTCGACATCTTCTCGTTAAAGGTCATGGATTCTTCTACTAGTGAATTTTTTCTCTCTTTACCATCGACATCTTCGTCATGCAACAACTCTATTCATTTTGATGAATGTAATAGGAATTCTTTCACTATGAATAGAGAGACAAAATTTCCACATGGTCTTAATCCTAAGGATGATGAGAGCAACATTGATGAAGGGTAGCAAAAAGAATATCCTATGAATAAAGAGTCAAGTTTTCCACTTCCTCCTAATCCTAAGGATTATGAGAACACCACTGATGAAGGGGGGGATGAAGAATTTCCAGAGTCAAAGTTTCGACATAGTCCTAATCCTAAGGATTATGAGAGCCACACTAATGAAGGGGGTGATGAAGAATTTCCTAAGTGAAAGTTTCCACTTCCACCTAATCATAAGGATTATGAGAGCACCACTGATGAAGGTGGGGATGAAGAATTTGCAAAGTCAAAGTTTCCACATAATCCTAATCCTAAGGATTATGAGAGCACCACTGATGAATGGGGAGAAAAATAATTTGTAGAGTCAAAGTTTCCACTTCCTCCTAATCCTAAGGATTATGAGAGAACCACTAATGAAGGGGGGATGAAGAATTTGCAAATTCAAAGTTTCCATATAGTCCTAATCCTAAGGATTATGACAACAACACTGATGAAGGGGGGAATGAAGAATTTTGTAGAGTCAAAGTTTCCACATAGTATTAATTTTAATAATTATGAGAGCAACACGAATGAAGGGGGGTGTTACAGATTTATTTGGGAACATTAACCCCAACTTATATATCGATGTTATTAGGGTTCGTCGAACCCTAATATAGTTGTTTCATGCCCTAAAGAACTTATTCATCCAAACGCCTCACTCCCAAAGAAGTTCCATCACAAAATTCATCTAAAAAGTGTCTCTAAAGAGATCATTGCAGGAATCTCTTCATTAGGCTCTAATGCATTGCAGCTGCCACACTGACTAAGTGATATGCATCGCACTTAGGCCCTCTTTAGCCTATGATGAGCGAGCTTGGGCAAAGTTCCGGGAGACTTTGAAGAATAAGTCATTCATGGAAACCTCTATAAGCTTCTCAAGTGCCACCTGCCCCTCTCAGTTTGCCCAAAGATGACAAAAGGAATTAGGAAACGTCAACCTCCTATATCCCTCTTTCATGGAACTAATTCCTAAAAATAGAAAGGCATTCATCATCTTCATCATCGATGACCCAACCTCTTTCACTCATCTATAAATGGATCACTCATCCAAGAGATATAGGATCTGAATAGTTCTCAGTTGTAAGGAGGTTCTGATGGTTTTAGTATTGAGGCTAAGTATTGTGGTAATGTTGTAATTTCTTGTTGTTCATGAGGTGAAGAAGGTTTCAAGCTGGAAGGATGGCGCTGGATCGAACTCATGGGTTGTAATCCTTCTTTCTATTAATAAATATTTTCAATATCTTTCCCCTATGTTTTTGTAATATGTCAATGCATTCATATGACGGGTCTTTGTTTCTGTAATTACACAGGTACTCTCCAAGCATGTTAAGTATAGGGAGGAGCAACGAGATCAGTCAAGGGAAAGAGGGATCAAGCAAGGAATCAGGTGGAAGTTATAGGTTGGCTCCTTATAATCTTTCTCTTATCTGTCATTCATAGGAAAAATAGTGAATTTTTTTAACTGTTGTTTCTAGGTTAGCTACCAAACCTAGAGGGTTAGCATTTCTTAGAAATACTAATTATTCCCAAAACAGGGGGTGAATAATTTGTAGAGTAAAAGTTTCCACATATTCCTAATCCTAAGGGTTATGAGAGCACAACTAATGACCGAGGGGATGAAGAATTTGTAGATTCAAAGTTTCCACATATTCCTAATCCTAAAGATTATGAGAGCATCACTGATGAAGGGGAGGGTGAGGATGAACAATTTCTAGTAAATAGAGATTCAAATTTTCCACTTAGTCCTAATCCTAAGGATTATGAGAGCACGGCTGACGCAGGTGACAGTTGTAGTTGTGGTCAGATCGGAGCAATGAGGAACCTCATTCGAGCGCACAGACTGTTGGCCCATGGTAACACGCCTTGGCATAAATTGGAAAAATCGGAGGCTAGTTCGAGAAATGAAGGTAGATCCTAATACACGATTAACACTAAGCACTAATTGCATCTCACAGGGTGTCCCCCTCTATGAAGGAAAGCCCCAAAGTGCTCGGACCCGAAATGACTATAAAATGCAGAAAAGTAATGCATTCGGTTCTGCAGCGCAGGATTCCACAAACCGGTAGGATATCAAAAGTCCTTGAGGTAGTAAGCAGTTTTGACTGAGTCGCACCTGATGCCACACATCGAGCGACACGCGTCTGGCATATGAGAGAGAAAACCAGCTGCATTGGACGAGTAAACGTTATGCAACTTGCTCACTTGATACGAACGATGGCCATAGGATCTGGGGGGCCTAAATCAATGGTGGAGGCGCATCCTGATAAATGACCGGATTTGGTGAGGTTATAAAGCAAGCTTATAGGGGATGTGAAGTCCGACATGGAGAATGAGTTGGCAAATGATTCGTGTTTTGCGGGAGATCTTGAAGCAAACGAAATTAATTCCCATTCAAATATGATTCAAGGAATATGACACCTAGTTCATTAGGAAACAGGTGGCCACCTCCTTGCAAGGCATTACCCAGTGATGATGACGCAGAGAAAAGGAATTCGAACGGACAGAGGTAGGGAAACCAGAAGGTTGGGAAGCAGAACAAATTGGCTTTAAAGAACAAATTGGATTTAAAGCCGTGAACTGGCTTTAAAGCCATGAACTGATAGAGGCAGAGGGGGGCAGTGACAAGAGTTAGCTAGATGCAGAAAGCTAAGAGCAGAGAACAGAGAGTAGAAACCAAGCTAACCTGAAGGCAGCATCGACCCAGATAGAGCCAGAGAGAGTCAGAGAATCTGTGTACTCCATAGAAGGCTTGAAAGGTTCAAGCAAACTCCTCAGCATATTCCTGTCATACTACTGTGACCATTAGAGGTCAAGTTTCAGTAAGGAGAGCTTGTGCACTCCATTCCTACTGAATTTTATCTATTAGTGAGAATCGAATTGAGCTCACTGCTGTAAAAAATCTGCTTGAAAACATAATAGAGAGGCCACCAGTGAAGGTTGGACCAGGAGACGTAGCCCAGGAGCATTGGGTGAACTCCTTATTAAACTTGTTGTGTTTACATGTTTGACTATTATGTTTTCTCTAACTGTCTCAGTGTCTATGTATTGTATAAATATTATCGATCCATTGCATAAAGTAACATAGGCACACCCATGCACATGAGTCTGTAATACCTTTAATTCTTTGTCCTGGATAAATTCAAAATCAAGTGGTATGAAAGCTCTAGGTTACTAAGGTTAGACAAGCTTGTGCTAGATTTTGTTGTTGAATGCTAACTAGATCAAAGCTTAAATTAGGAGAAGGAGAGTTGGTTGAAGCTAACACGGAAATTGGAAGAGTCTTTTATAAGAGGAAAATGTCAAAAGAAAGTCCTTTGGAATCACACCCCCAATTCATGGATAGTTTTATGACCATGAGATACATGGTGGAGGAAATGTACAGGGAATTTAAGAAAAATAGAGATGAAGATTCATCAAACTCCAAACAAGACAAAGGAGTAGAAGAATCTCCCCTCCATGACCACTCTAAAGGAAAAGGGAAAAACTAAAAATTTCTCACACCTCCTAATAGCGCTAAAAATAAAAAGAAGACATCTTTGATTAAATTTTATTTTAAATTTGATTTACCAATATATGATGGAGAGTTGAATGCAGAGAAACTAGATAACTCGATCAGACAGATTGATGTTTACTGCATAGTGCAGAGCATTGATTCAGACAAGAGTAAGATTTAGCTGGCCACTCTACGCCTTGGGGGCACTACCTTGGTATGGTGGGAAGGCAAGACACAAGCTGACATGAAGAAACATGGTAAGATTCTTTCTATCTGGAGTGAATTTGTTTATGCAATTAGAAAGAAATTCTATCCACTAGCCTATACGCAGCAAGTCGTGATGAGCTAGCAAACGTTTCGACAACTAAAAGGGTAAAGTGTACAAGGTTACACCCAAGAATATAGGAAAAGAGCTTTGATTCTAGGAATTTCTTTAGACTCACCTGAGACTCTACTGAAGTATATAGGTGGTCTACATAGCTACATGAGGCACACTATTCTCATGTTTAATCCCACTAGCATAGATGAGGTATCCGTTCAGGCTACACATCTAGAAGCTAGAGGTAAGAATGGCAACCCAGAAGTTGGGGGATCATCCAAACCCACTGCAAGCAAGAATAACGAGAAAAGAAAGCAAAAATGGAAAGAGAGGAAGACAAAGATTGTACAAAAGACCAAGTCTTCATGCACTCACTATAAGAAGGATGGGCATGATGATGAACACTGCTAGATTCTGCATCCAAAGCTGAAACCCAAGAAAAGTGAGGGAAAAAGGAAGAAGACTGCTACAACTATTCAAAAGGATTTTGGGTCAGACTCAAGAGATGAAACAACAATCACAGTCACTGGTATAAAAGGTAAAAATTTTGAAACATCTACTAGTAATCCTACACAATCTACTGATAATGAAGAAAATGAGAGGAAAAGACATGAGCTTTTTCATATTCGAGTTGTTTCCAAGAATCAAAATATTGATACTTTGTTTGATAGTGGCTCACAAGTAAATTTAATTTCTGAAGCAATTGTAAAAAAGTTGGGATTACTAACCACACCTCACAAAAATCCATATCCATTAGGTTGGTTATGTGATAAAGCACAGCTACAAGTGACTAGACAATGTAAACTTAGGTTTTATTTTGAGTTAACATTTGTAGATGAGGTTGAGTTAGATATAGTTCCTTTGGATATATGTGGAATTGTTTTAGGAAGTCCTTACTTGTATGATAGAAAAGCTATTTTCTATAGAGTTGAGAACAATTATCAACTCATTAAAGATGGAATCGAATATATTGTAAGAGCTCATAAACTGAAAAATAATTATACTCTCATAAACTCAGGGTAAATGAAGAGAATTGTAAATTCATGCAAACAATTTTTACTAATGGTTGTAAAGGAAAAGAAACCTGTTAAAACCAATGTATTTGAGGGTTTTGATGCTAAACAACAAGTTGATTTAGAAAAAGTTGTTTCAGAATATGATATATTGTTTCAAGAACCTAAAGGTCTACCACCCAAAAAGGAAATAGTGCATGATATTAATTTGTAGAAAGATGCTCCATTGCCTAACATTAGAATGTACAGGTTGTCCACTTTAGAGAATGCAGAAATCAAGAAGCAGGTACAGGAGCTACTCGAGAAGGGGTTCATTAGACCTAGCACATCACCATGTGGGTCTCTAATTTTTTGGTGAGAAAGAAATATGGCTCATGGAGAATGTTCATTGATTACCAAGCACTGAATAAGTTAACAATCAAAAATCGTTATCCCCTTCCTCGCATAGATGATCTATGAGATTAGTTGAAAGAAGCTATTTATTTTTCCAAGTTAGACTTGCACAGTGGATATCATCAGGTCAGAGTTACTAAGCATGATGGATCGAAGACTGCCTTCAAAACAAAACAGGGATTGTATGAGTGGTTGGTTATGCCTTTTGGGTTAACTAATGCTCCTGCTACTTTCATGAGAGTAATGAATGATGTACTCAGACCTTTTCTTGATGATTTTGTTATTGTATATCTTGATGACATTCTTATATTCAACAAAACATGGAAAGAACATTTAAAGCATGTTAAGCATACACTAGATGTTTTGAAAGGAGAAAATATTTATGTTAAACTCTCAAAATGTGAATTTAGCAAAACATCTTTGAATTATTTGGGTCATATAGTAGGGGGTGGTGAATTGAAGATAGATCCCTCTAAGGTTGTATTCATTGTAAACTGGCCTAAGGCCAAATCCACTACAGAAGTTAGAAGCTTCCTAGGAGCAACACAATATTGAAGAAAGTTTATTCCTAACTTTTCCTTAATTGCAGCTCCCTTACATGCTTTAATAGGATTGAACAAGGTGTTTCAGTGGGGAGGCAAACAGCAGGAAGCCTTCGACACCTTGAAATAAAATATTAGTACAGCACCAGTACTAGCACTGCCCTATCTTCAAAGACCATTTGAGATCAAAACAGATGCCAGTGACTATGCCATGGAAGCAGTTTTGATGCAACACGGTAAAACCATATATTATCATTCTGAGACATTTAATTCTGCAGTAGTTAACTATCCCACATATGACAAAGAATTGTATACATTAGTACAAAGTGTGAAAAAGTGGAAACATTATTTAATGGGAAAAGAGACAGTTAATATACATACTGATCATCAACCACTTGAATATTTACATTCCCAAACTAATTTACAGCAATCAATACGCTATAGGTGGATGGGTTTTCTACAACAGTTTCATATTGTAATCAGATATAAAAAGGGCATACATAATAAAGTTGTAGACATGTTGTCCAAACCAATTATAAATGCATCCACTATACTTAAGGATAATTCAGTACTGCATGAAAGCTACATTGAACAATATGCTTAAGATATATATTTTAAAGATGTATATGCAACTTTAAGTCAAGGAAAACAAGTAGTAGAATTGGACTATCACGTTAAGGACTAGCTCTTGTATCATTTTGGGAAGCTATGCATTCCACAAACTCAAAGAGCAAAGATAATTCGAGAAGCACACACTTCTCTAAAATCAGGTCACTTTGGTGTAAGTAAAACAGTTGCACAACTGCAAAGATTTTGTTATTGGCAAAAAATGAATGAGACAGTTTCTAGATATGTAAGAGGGTGTACCATGTGTGCTAAAAGCAAACCCAATAATAGAAAACTAGGCTTGTACACTCCACTACCAGTTCCTTCTCATCCCTGGGAAAGTGTTTCCATGGACTGTGTTGGAGGACTGCCTAAATCTAGGAAAGGTCATGACTATTAATATGTTGTTGTGGATAGGTTCAACAAAATGTGTATTTAATACCTTGTAACAAACAGATTACAGCCCAACAAACTACAAAGTTGTTCTTTTAGCATGAATGGGTTCATTTTGGATTACCCACTTCCATTATATATGATCAAGATACCCGATTTGTTGGGATTTTTTGGTCGAGTCTATGGGAATTGATGGACACTGGGCTGAAGAAGAGTACAACTTTTCATCCACAAACAGATGGCCGAACAGAAGTGGTCAACAGGATAGTGATCCAGTTGCTCAGAGGCTATTGCAGTAAGCATCCCAAACTTTGGGATGAACATTTATGTTATGTGCAACATGCTTACAACCGAGCTAAACATTCTTCTACATAGAGATCTCCTTTTGAGACCTATTTTGGTTTCACACCGAGGTATCCCTTGGATTTTTTCTTTGGTAAAGACATAGCAGTTGATGGACACAGTGATGTGGACAAGGCAACCAAGTTCATTGAACAAATCCAAGAGATTCACCAAGCAGTACAGGAACAGGTGGAAAAGAGCCAAGCCAAGTACAAGGCAATGCGTGACAAGCATCAAATGGAGCATAGTTTCCAAGTTGGTGATCAAGTCTGGCTGTATATCAGCAAAGACAGAATGCAAGGTGAAGGTAAGAAGCTGAAGCGAATAAGGTATGGACCTTTCAAGATACTGGAGAAGATTGGTGAGAATGATTTTCGCCTTGATTTGCCAGCTTACTCGCACATCTACTAATTTGTTAATGCAGACAACTTGAGACTATTTGAACCTTCATTAATTGAAGATCCCGAAGAGCAGAGTCAATTGCCTTCTATTGATGATCTATTGCCTGAATGTCTTAATGAGTTGCAGGAAGATACAGTTATGGACAGGAAGGTGAGAACTACATGGAGAGGGGATGTTGAGTACCTCAAGATTGGACTCAAAGGTTGAAACCCAAGCAGTGCAAAATGGATGGAAATTGAGCAAGCGAGGAATCAATACCCTCACTTGATTGATGATTAAAAGAAAACCAACTTTTGGGGGTCCAAAAGCTTTTTCAGTGGGAAGGCTGTGATCCAAATTGGATCCTAAACATTGTCTAAGTTTTGATGATTGTTTCAAATTATGCCAAAAGAGTCAAGTGTTAGAAAAATCAAGCTATCAGAAGGAATCCTCGTGACAGTTGTAGTTGTGGTCAGAGCGGAGCAACGAGGACCCTTAGTCGAGCGCGCAGACTGTTGGCCCATGGTAACACACCCTGGCACAAATTGGAAAAACTGGAGGCTAGTTAGAGAAACGGAGGTAGATTCTGATACGCGATTGCAGGACGTCCCCTTCAGTGTAGGAAATCCCCGAAGTGCTCGGACGCGAAATGATTATAAAATGCAAAAAGGTAATGCATTTGGTTCCACAATGCAGGATTCCACAAACCGGAAGGATATCGGAAGGCCTCGAGGTAGTAAGCAGTTTTGGCTGAGTCTCGCCTCATGCCACACATCGAGCGACACGTGTCTGATGGATGAGAGAAAAAACTGCCCGCATCAAATGGGTAAACATCATTCAACTTGCCCGCCTGATACGAACGATGACCGTAGGATCTAGGGGGCCTAGATCAACGGCGAAGGCGCATCCTGATAAATGACTAGATTTGGCGAGGTTATAAAGCAAGATTATAGGGGATTTGAAGTCCAACGTGGATGATGAGTTGTAAAACGATTCGTGTTTCGCGGGTGATCTTGAAGCAAATAGAATTAATGGCCATTCAAATATGATTCAAGGTATCTAACACCTAATTCGTTAGGAAACAGGTGGCCACCTCCCTGCGATGCATTACCCAGTGATGATGATGCAAAGCAGAGGAATTCAAACGGAAAAAGGTAGGGAAAGCAGAAGGCCCGAAAGTGGAATTGAACAGTCAAAGAATACACTGGCTTTAAATCCACGAACTGATAGAGGCACAGGGGGGCAGTGACAAGAGTTAGCTAGATGCAGAAATCTAAGATCAGAGAACAGACAGTAGAAGCCGAGCTGACCTGAAGGCAAAATTGAGCCAAACAGAGCCAAAGAGAGTCAGAGACTCTGTGTACTCCATAGAAAGATTGAGAGGTTCAAGAAAACTCCTCGGCATAGGCCTGCCATACTACCGTGATCATTAGAGGTCGAGCTTCAGTAAGGAGAGTCTATGCACTCCATTCCTACTAAATTTTATCTGTTAATAAGACTCGAATTAACAACACTGTTGTAAAAACTCTACTTGGAAACATAATAGGGAGGCCACCACTGAAGGGTAGACTAGGAGACGTAGCCCAGGAGCATTAGGTGAAATCCTTATTAAACTTGTTGTGTTTACATGTTTGACTATTATGTTTTCTCTAACTATCTCAATGTTTATGTATTCTAGCAATTTTATTGATCCATTGCATTAAGTAACATAGGCACACCCATGCACGTGAGTCTGTAATACCTTTATTTCTTTGTCTTGGATAAATTCTAGATCAGAAGGGGAGGATAAACAATTTCCATTAAATAGAAATTCAAAGTTTCCACTTGTTCCTAATCCCAAGGATTATGAAACCACCACTGATGAAGGGGAGGATGAACATTTTCATGCAAATGATAATTTGACTATTAATATAGAGTCATATTTTCCACTTATTCATAATCCTAAGGATTATGCGAACACCAGTGATGAAGGGGAGGATGAAGAGTTTCTTACAAATGATAATTTTAGAGGCACAAATGTCAATAATGCATTTTATCTGAGTGTTTCAAAGCTAGTCATGGTGATGATGAATTCAATCCTCCAAGGGATGTTTTCAAAAGTAGGGATGAAGATGGTGAAGAATTTCGTCTGAGTCAGGATTTCAAAAGCGCAGATGTTGGTAGTGAAGAATTTCCTTCATGTGAGGATCGTAATGAATATTTTCCAAGCAATGATGGTGATGAATTTTATAACTATCTTCGTCAGTATAATATTCGTACTACTGATAATGAAAATTCTTCTCTAGATAATAATGAAATGAGGAAGACATTGCAAGAAAATATTGTATCTAGGAGTAGGAGTAGGCCTTTTCATATCAATCCAAAATATTCCAATTATACAAGGGTTAGGACATAATATATCACAAGTAGAAGTTATGTCAGTGATCTGATTTTAAGTGAATTTTGTCAAAAGGATTGCTTGAAATATATGGATTTCATGTTTTCTCTGGAGAAAACGAAGAAATATTTGTCAATGAATAAAAGCATGAAAAATTCATTTTTGGTGGGTTACATGCAAGCTACCCTGGTAGGTTATGATTATCATATTGGCAATGTATTGATCTGTAGAATGGATTTCAAAATGTTGCGTTCAGTTGGTAATTTTTGTTTGTCAAGAATCCAAGAAAGACTAGAAAAAGACCCTACATATTATTCAGAAGTAGGTTATAAAATAGAGTTCGGACAATCAGCAATTACTGCAATGTCATGGATGAAAGACTTATTTTCAAAGCATGGAGAGTGTATGCCAAAAAAAGACAAATACATATTCCAGATAATTTCTCAAGATGAGAAATCTACAACTTATACATAGAATATTCAGAATGTGCTAAAGGAGATGGTAATTTTATTACATATTCATATTTTACAAGGACATGGAGGAACAAATTCAACAATGTTCGTATTCCTAAGAAGATAAGGATGGGGATTTGCAATACATTTGCTTCTCTTAAATAAAAAAAGAGATAAATTTCAAGGGGCAGAAAGAACTATGAATTCATAACATTATTTTTAAAAATTGGATAGTTATCAACTATGTAAATATATTTATTAATAGATTTCTTTTATTTTATGTGCAGATTCCATTGTCAAAGAACTTCAAGAGCATCACAATCAGCAAACAAGTGAAATACAAAAATTGTATAAACATAAAAAAAATTGTAATGATAATCCAAATAAATATTTGGGTTTGATAATTGATGGTATGGACCAAAAGAAAACACTTATGACACATTCTATCCACACACCAAAAAATTATAGGAAGATGAATCTCATGGTAGTTATAGGCTTCATGTATAGAATCATCACAATAGTAGGCTTATTGGAGAAGCCATAAACTAATGATTACAATGATGGACTAGATAGAAGTCAATGGTAGTTGTTGTCTTTATCCTAAGGATCACCTTGGTGGTGGTGAGTTTAGTTGTCCGGAGAGTCAAGGAGCATAAGAGAGGTAGATATTTTGGATCCATATTTGAGGTAGAAGATGGGATAAAAGCATACATTAGACCATCTCCATTCGAAAGTGACTTGGAATATCTTTCAAACAATATGTGGAAGTCCAAAAATGGATTCCTAGTCCAAAAGTTATGGCATACCGATGATCAAGGACTTGAAGTCTTAAGAAGGCTGCAATATATAAGGTCTAGCATATGGAAGATCAAAAGAACGGAACATCAACATATAGGTGCATCAGTGATCGGAGGTCAACATATTGATGTATCGCTAATCAGAAGCAAGTATATCAACACATCGATGATCGAAGGCCAACATATCGACGCATCAGTAATTAGAGGTTTGTGTATTGGCGCATTAGGAGATCAGAACCCTGGAGATCGACCTATCTATGCATTGGAATGTTGTAGCTCAGCATACCAGTGATATCAGAATGTTGGATCAGGTTGTTACGAAGGTTGGAGGATATTGAAATCATAAATATTGGCATATCGAAGCATCAACATATAGGAGATTGCAACATCGGAACTTTGTCAAGTGACGAACCTTTAAAATGTTGTGATATCAATAAGTGTCAATAAGCCTTTAAAATCACTGAGGAATGCCAAAAGAGAGTTAAAAAAGGATTTCGGTACAAAACCAAGGTTCACGGTTCCTCCTCTCTCTCCTCAATAAGGACACATGGTAGCATGTGATTGGCTCCAATAAGGACACACGACAGGATCCGATTGGCTTTGATAAGGGATAAGTGGCAACTGACATTAGGATGAGATGGCAATATGGTAGGACACGTGGTAGCCATATTCAACCTTATTGGGTAGGCTAGTGGGCTAGAACCATGTGACACGTGTCACCACATGGAGTGATGATGTTAGATCGAAAGTCAAAATCATAGTGATGATGATGATTGGAGTTTGAAGAAATCATAACTCTATAAGAGTTAGAGTATTAAAAAGTTCTGATATAGAAGGGCTTTCGAAATTGGCTTGGGACATGGTCACGAGAGTTCAAATAACCAAGGGAGTAGATCATTTGACAAAGGGAGAATGTCCACTGGCAAGAGTCTGAAGGCTTAGCACCTTAATGCTAAGCAGAAGGTCATAGGAAGCAGTCCTATGGTGAGAAGTGCACTATGAGGTCTAAGAAGAATGAGATCGAAAATCAGAGGATTAGGATAGCAGAACTTTAGAATAGTTGGTTATTGAAAAATTTCTAGTAGAGGGAGCTTTTGATATTAGGTAGGAACCTAGTCATGTAAATCCATATAGCCAAGTACGCAGAGCGATAGCAAACGAAGATTAGCCCTAGTAGGAACATTGTACCACTGTGGTGTAACATTGTGGAATTTGTCTAATAATGTAGTACAGATAGGTAAAGGTGTAAGGGTCAGCGACTGTAAGATTTAATACGTCAATAGAGGAGTTGGTCTCAGAAGTAATGGAAACCATCGGATTTTGCTGGGTCAAGGAAGCAAGGACCATGATCTTTAGGAAGGAGTGTTAGGTATGCCTTGAGGTCATTTAAGAATTAATTTCTTAGCATGGAGCTCCATGCAATCAGGTAATGAGGGACTACAAGGTGGATTATTATTTTTACACTGTGACAAGAAATAGACACAAGATGTAGTAATGGCAAGGAAGGTCATTCCCAAGTACAATTGAGAAGCCATGCTGAAGAACAACCAAGCCAAGTGAAACCATGAATAAGCATGGAGAGCCTCAGTGATAGGAGATATGTTCACAGAGAGGATTGTGCTTGTAGGTGGACTGAGAATTCATTCTGAGTATGGAGAAACTATCAATTTCCCACTCTCATAGTTAACGTAGTGGCAGAGACCAAGTCAGACATGACAACATAATGGTAGAGCCATGTTGATGTACACTTGCACAATGTGAATACAGGAGAGAGTGGCAGCATTGATCGGGGGGCAATAGAGCTAAGTGGAAAATCTTTGAGTGAGTGCACTACTCTGTAAGGCTACGAGAGAGCTAGTTCCACAAATAAAAGTTGAGAATGCCTATGCAGAGGTAAGAGACCCCGAGAGTTGTGTTACTATGAGTAAAGGTAGAAGTTGTTTGTGCTCTGATTTGAGAAAGGCTAAAGTCACCTATGTAGGAAAGGTTGAATGTGTTTGTGTTGTGAAAAAGGCCGAAGGTTCCTATACAAAAAAATAAGGCAGAGAATTGTGTGTGTGTGTTGTGGAGAGGAATAAGTTGACACCTGGGTTAGTGCTTATGAAGAGCAGAGAACAGAGCTGTGTGGACTACGATGAGTGACTATTGTTGAACAGATCAATGGGTTGTTGTAGAGTGTGGAGAGTGAGCAGAGTGAGGAGATAACAAAGCTGAAGCCAGGTAGAGTGGCTACCAATTATAGAGAACATATAGTTCCTATTTGAGTGTGGATTGGTGTTTACATACAGGAATTTGGTGCTTCAATCTCTAGTGGGTTCTTGAGGAGGCTTGGGGGTTCGTTCCTCCTGCAAGTTAGCTTTCAAAAATCCAACAAGATGCAAGTTGGTACATGCAAAAAATCTGTGAGGTTTTGCTTCACATGGTGCTTCTAGTAAACTGGACAGGTGTCTATGAAAAGAGGTTGTTTGTGCTTCCTGCTAGTTGGTGCTAGAAAACAATCAAAGGGAGTTGGTGTTTCTTGTGAGTAGGTACTCACAAAACAGATTGATGTAATATAGTATATGCTCTTATTTACATCAATAACAACAACAAGATTTAGTGGTTTTTTCTGTAGGTTTTAACCTCATACATAAATTACCTGCATACGAATTCTAAAACAGAAAATAAACAAAGGTGAGAGAATAACACATAAAACAAATATACACAACGATTTTCCACTGGATCCCAAAATCGGGACTACCAGATTAATTTTATCATTTTGTTCCTTTCGATTTTATAATACATATATATAGATACCGAAGCATCCAATAACATGGACCGAAAACCATCGCGCCCGAAACCATGTGTGAAAACCATGGGTCCAAAAAATAATTTCCCCAGGGCATTGCCCTAGACCTCATAGAGGGGGGCTAGTTGCCCCCCCCCAATGTTGGGTTGTGTTATATTATTTCCACAACTAGCCCACGTAGTTAACTGAGGGGGTTAGAAGGGGGCGAAGCCCCCCCTTCGTTGTGTCGATTCTGTAGTGTGGGGAGTCACAAGGGGTTTGAGGGTTGCAGGTAAAAATTTTGTTTTTGGACACTATATTAGGTTAGGCAGACCTACCTACGATCCGGTGCATGATTTTCGCACATGATTTTGGACATGATGGTTTTCGGTCCATGGTTTTGGAGGCCATGGTTTTCAGTCCATGGTATTGGATGCTTCAGCATGTATAAATATGTATTGTAACATTGAAAGGAACATAATGAAAAAACAAGTTGGTAGTCCCAGTTTTGGGATCTAGGGGAAAATATATGTGTATATGTGTTTTATGTGTTATGCTCTCACATTTCTTATTTTATGTGTCTTAGAATTCATATGCAAGTAATTTATGTATGGGGATAAAACCTAAATTTGGTATCAAAGATGTTTTGGCTTCAAGGGGATGCCTTTGCTATTGAGGGGTTTCACTCGGGCCTGCGGAAGACCATGTTCAATGGGAGATCTATGGGATCGATTCTAGTGGTCAAAGAAGATGGCGAGTAGTGGAAAGATAGAGATCAAGAAATTCAATGGTCATAGTTTTGAGTTATGGAAAATCAAGATGGAGGATCTGTTGGTCGATAAAGATCAGTGGATCGTGATAGATCTAGGTACTAAACCAACAGGAGTATCTGATAAAAAATGGAAGAAGTTGGATCGGAAGGAAAATATCATAATATGATTGTGTGTCTCAGATTCAGTATTGTTGAATGTATCAGGGGAAGCTACAGCAAATTCTTTATGGGACAGGTTAGGGACTTTATACCAATCTAAGTCTCTAGTGAATAAATTATTCCTACGGAAAAAGTTGTATAACCTGAGGATGAAAGATGGAGACTCAGTGGTAGAGCATATGAATGCATTTAATACTGTGGTAAGTCAGTTATCATATGTTGATATTAAAATTTCAAATGAAGATAAGTGCATCAGTTTGTTGTGTTCTCTACTAGATTCATGGGATAGTCTAGTTATTGCAATAGGTAGCAATGCAACTACCTTGTAGTTTGATGAAATAGTCTCGTCCTTTCTGACAGAGGAAATGAGATAGAAAAATGTGGACAGTCAGAATGGTGATGCCCTGTTTGTACGAGGATGGTCCCAAAATAGAAAAAAAAATAAGTCATCGAGTGGGAGGTATAAATCTAGAGGGAGATCTAAATCTCCAGGAAAGCCTATAAAGGTGGTGTACTGGAAATGCAAAAAGGAAGGGCACTACAAAAAGGACTGTGAATCTAAAGCTTCTAATAAAGGAAAGGGATCTGATGATGCTCCTTCTATAGAGGAAAAAACCACCTCAGATGAATGTGGGGATGTGTACTTGGCTTCTTCAACTACACATGTGGATCACGAGGCATGGTTGATTGACTTAGGTGAATCCTTTCACTTCACTACCCATAGGGAGTGGTTCTATGAGTATGAGAAATATGATGGTGGTGATGTCTTCTTGGGGGATGATAGGAAGGCTAGAATCATTGGTCATGGAAAGGTAAAGTTGAAGTTGCAAGGTGGAAGGGTTAGAACACTTCCAGGCATTCTGTGTATTCCTGCATTAGCCTGAAATCTGATTTCTGTAAGCAAGTTGGATGGTGCAGGTGTAAAAACAGTGTTCGAGAAGGATACCTGCAAGATGGTTCGTGGGGCACTAGTATGGATGCAAGGAATTCGAATTGAAACTCTGTACAAGCTACAAGGTAGAACTATTGTTGATGGGTGCAACAATTCTGTGGTTCTTGAAAGTGGAGTAGAAAATCTAGTGGTCTTTGGAGAGAAGACCATGTTGTAGCATCAAAGGCGTGGATATGTTGGAGAGAATGGCCTTTGAATACTTCATGGTAAAGGTATGGTAGAAGGTATGAGTAGTAGCTCTCTGGATTTTGATTTCTATGAAAATTGTGTATATGGGAAGCAGAATTGGGTGAGTTTCCCCTCTGGTGGTAAGAGAGCGAAACAGATATTAGAGCTTGTGCAAAGTGATGTGTTTGGACTTGTGAAGGTTCCATCACTGGGTAAGTCTGTGTACTATGTATCCTTTATAGATGACTTCTCAAGGAATACATGAAGATATTTCTTTAAGAATAAATTTGAAGTCTTTGACAGGTTTAAAGAATTTAAGGCTTTGGTGGAAAACCAGACAGAGAAGAAGATAAAGGTGTTGAGGA